>SJYC01091171.1:0-85553 GCA_006408675.1 Madoqua kirkii
TTTCACTTAGCATAATGCCTCAGGTTTTATCCATATTGTTAAAAATTCCAAGATTCCATTCTTTTTTTATGGTTTGGTAATATTCCTCTGTGTGTGTGTGTATGTATATACAATTTCCCCCACCCGTATTTTCTTTATTCATTCATTTGCTGTGGATACTTAGGTTGTAAATAATAATGCAATGAACATGGGGGTGCATATATCTTTTCAAATTAGTGTTTTCTTTTTCTTAGGATAAATAATCAGAAGTGAAATTGCTGGATCATATGGTAGTTCTAGTTTTAATTTTTTGAGGAACCTCCATAGTGTTTTCTACAGCAGCTGTACCAATTTGCATTGGCACCAACGGCGCAAGGGTTCCCTCTTCCCCACATGCTTGCCAAAACTTCTTATCTTTATGATAATAGTCAGTTTAACAAGTGTGAAGTGATCTCATTGTGGTTTTGATTTGCATTTCCCTGATGACGAATGACGTTGAATATCTGTTGGCCATCTGTATGGGATCTTTGGAAAAATGTCTATTCAGATCTTCTGCTCAGTGTTTAAATTGGCTTAAGGTTTTTGCTGTTGAATTATATGAGTTCTTGTATTTATTTTAGACACTAACCTCTTATCAGATAATTTAATTTGCAAATGTTTTCTCCCATTCAGGAGATTGCCTATTTTAGTTTGTTGGTTTCCTTTGCTGTGCAGAAGCTTTTTAGTTTGATGTAGTCCTATTTCGTTTTTGCTTTTGCTTTTGGTGTCAGGTCCAAAAATCCATAGCCAAGACTTATGTCAAGGAGCTTTTACCATCTAAGTTTTGTTTGAGAAGTTTTATGATTTTAGGTCTTAGGTTCAAGTCTTTAATCCATGTTGAGTTTGTGTATGTTGTAAGATGGGATTCACTGGTGGCTCAGATGGTAAAGAACCTGCCTGCAATGTCGTAGGCCCTGGGTTCAATCCCTGGGTTGGGAAGATCCCCTCAAGAAGGGAATGGGAACCCACTCCAGTATTCTTGCCTGGAGAATTCCATGAACAGAGGCTACAGTCCATGGGATCCGCAGTGGTCCAGATTCATTCTTTTGCATGTGGCTGTCCAGTTTTCCCAACACCATTTATTGAATAGACTGTCCTTCCCCCATTGTATATTTTTGACTTTTTTGTTGTGAACTAATTGAACATGTATCGATGGGTATGTTCCTGGCCTCTGTTTTATTCCTTTGCTCTATGTTGTTTTATGCCAGTACCATTTTGTTGTGATTGCTGTAGCTTTGTAATATAGTTTGAAATCAGGAAGTGTATTGCCTTCAACCTTGTTCTTCTCTCTCAGTATTGCTTTGGCTATTCAGGATTTTTGGTGGATCCATGTAAATTTTACAATTCTATTTCTGTGGAAAATACTATTGGAATTTTGATACGGATTTCATTGAAACTATGAATTTCTTTGAGTAATATGGACATTTTTAACATTTTTCCAATCTAGGAGAATGGAATATCTTTCCATATACTTGTTTTGTCTTTATTTTTTTGTCATCAGTATTTTATAGTTTTCAGTGTATAGGTCTTTTATCTCTTTGGTTAAATTTATTCCTATGGGCTTTTTTTTGGGGCGGGGTGCAATTGTAGATGGGATTGTTTTCTTAATTTCTCTTTCTGATTGTTTGATGTTAGTGTATAAGAATACATTTTTGTGTGTATATTGGCTTTATATCCTGCAACTTTACTGAATTCATTTATTCTAACAGTTTTTTGAGGTTTTTTTTTTTGGTAGAGTCTTTAGGATTTTTTGTATACCATATCATATCATATGCAAATAGTAACATTTACATCTTCCTTTTCAATGTGGATGTCTTTTATTTCTTTTGCCTAACTGCTCTGACTAGCATATTCAAAAGCAGAGACATTACTTTGCCAACAAAGGTCCATCTAGTCAAGGCTATGGTTTTTCCTGTGGTCATGTATGGATGTAAGAGTTGGACTGTGAAGAAAGCTGAGCGCCCAAGAATTGAGCTTTTGAGCTGTGGTGTTGGAGAAGACTCTTGAGAGTCCCTTGGACTGCAAGGAGATACGACCAGTCCATTCTAAAGATCGGTCCTGGGTGTTCTTTGGAGGAATGATGCTAAAGCTGAAACTCCAATACTTTGGCCACCTCATGTGAAGAGTTGACTCATTGGAAAAGACTCTGATGCTGGGAGGGATTAGGGGCAGAAGGAGAAGGGGATGACAGAGGATGAGATGGCTGGATGGCATCACTGACTCGATGGACATGAGTTTGAGTGAACTCTGGGAGTTGGTGATGGACAGGGAGTGGTGTGATGTGATTCATGGGGTGGCAAAGAGTCGGACACGACTGCGCGACTGAACTGCTCTGATTAGGACTTCCAAGGCTATCTTGAATAAAAGTAGTTAGGGCATCCTTGCTTACGCTTCTACACTGTGCTTCCCCCACCCCCTACTTAATACTGTGCTTTTGAGGTGTAGCCGTATAGCTTTATTAAATTTTCACTACTAAGTAATCGTATTCCATTTTATGGGTATAGCACAGTCTATCCATTCTGTTAATTGGTATTTAGGTTAATTCCAGGTTTTTGAAGTTATCGACAATGTTGTAGTATCCTTGTACAGATCTCCAAGTCTTCTGAGCACCGTTGTAAATTTGTTATGTACCCACCAGTAGACTTTCAGGGCTGTGGGCTGAGCACATCCTCCACTTTATTGGATAATGTAAGGTCACTGGTGGGATGTAAATGGATAAGCAGTGCTTGCATGCTGCTTTGCTAATACTTAGTTTTGTTAGCTTTAACATTTTTTGCCAGTATGCTGGATGTGAAATATTTTTTTAGAATTTGCATTTTCCTCATTACCACCACCACCATGGAGTTAGAGCATCAGTTCTTACAAGTTTTTTTCCTCATATGGGAATTGCTTATATTTCTCTGTTTTTCAGTGGAATCTTGTCTTTTCCTTGATTTTTAGAATTTTTATCTGAATGCTAAGCTTGATTATGTGTGTTATAACTGTCTTTTTCCCACTCTGTGGCCTGTGTTTTCACTGTCTTTATGGTTTATCTTCTGATATGTAAAAGTTTCAGATTTTAACATAAAATGTATGTCTTCTCCATTCCCCTTGTGTTTTTAAACTTTTTCTATAAGATCACAAAAAAGCTTTTAAAAAAAACCTTCTAGAAGTTTTTAAGATTGGCTTTTCATATTTAGCTCTGGAATTTATTTTTGTATATGGTCTGAAATAGAAGTCTAGTTTTGTTTTATCCTTTTATGTAGATAGCCAGTTGTCCTGGCACTATTTTCGTCTGCAAGTCACTACTTTTGCTGTGCCACTTTTGCCATACGTCAAGTTGTCTGTATATGTAGAGGTTTGTTTCAAGGTTTTCTGTTCTATTCGTGGATTGTCCCTCATTCCTTCAGAGCATCTATCTTAATTAAATACTGTGTTTTTATTGTAAGCCTTGTGATTTAGTAGGATGAGTTCCAATCTTATGGTCTTGATTATTCTTGGGTCTGCTTTTTCATCAAAATTTTAGAAGCAGTTTAGTAAGTTCTTTAAAATAGAGATCTTTGTGTTTATCAATTCCTTTACTGATTTGTCCTCTTGAGTTGAGAGTTTTAACAGAATTGCATTGAATTTATAGAATCTTTTTGGAGATAATTCACATCTTTGTGATACTTAATTGTCCAACCCATGAATATAGTTTATCTCTTTTATTTAAACATTACAAATGTCTTTCAATGAAATTTTGTAATTTCTTGTTTATATCCACTTTTTATTGGTTTGCAGGTTGCCACATTAAGTAGTATCTGTTTCAAACTGACATTTTCTAATGGTTGAGGGCTTATATTTTTGCTTGCATTTCATGGCTCTTTATTCCACATGTCTATGATCTCTTCTGCTTATGCTGTTCAATGATAGACCTTTGAACTTGTCAGAAATGTGAAGAATTATTACTCCAAATGGCTCATAATCATATGAGAGAATGCTCAACTTGACTCATAAGAGCAATGCAGACTATACTGAGATAGCATTTCTCACTGAAAAGATTGGTGAAATTTCAAGTTTGACTCCTTACCCTCTTGATAAGGCCGTGGAAGAAATACATTTTCCCATTTGCTGGGGGAAACACAAAAGAGTCCAGTACTCATCTTTGTAAGGGGAATAGGCAGTATCTCGTACAGTTGCATATGCGTTTACTCTTTGATCTAGCAATCCCTTTTCTGTAATTCTATTCCAAAGACTTACTGGCAAAAATATTTTTTGAAAGTCTGAGTTTTGCTGTCTGGAGTAATAAAAGGCTGAATATGATCCAGATGTTCCTCACTAGAGCACCGATTGGATGTGCTCTGATGCCTTCATAGGATGGAGAACTATGAGGCTGAAAACAGGAATGGAGAATAGATCTGTAGTGCAGTGATAGCTTAGATATATGAACAACTTACTGACCAGAAGTTAGTAATCCATCTTTTGTTATTGTTGTTTAATTGCTAAGTCATGTTCAACTCTTTTGCGACCCCATGGTGTAGCCCGCCAGCTCCTCTGTGCATGGGATTTCCCAGGCAAGAATACTGGAGTGAGTTGCCATTTTCTTCTCCAGAGGATCCTCCCAACCCAGAGATGGAACCTGTGTTTTCTGCTTGGCAGGAGGATTCTTTACCACTGAACCACCTGGGAAACCCTTGTCTTTGTTACCTGAACATTATTGACTGGAGTCATATCAGTTTTCACTAGCAAAGCAAATTGCCAACCATAGGTGTTAGTTTCTGCAAAAAAACCCTCGTCAGTATGTGTTAAGTGAAAGGGCAATATATAATTTACTTAAGGGAAAGAATGTTTTTACATTAAAAAAGAATAAACCAGAAAATAATAATTTAGAAAATGGTTATTCTCAAGAAAGAGAGGTAATAGGCTGGAGGGAAAAGAAAGAAAACTTTGCCTTCTCTAAAGATACTTTGTTTTTTAGTTTGGCTTTGAATCATGCAAATTTTAAACATGGTTTTAAAACTAAATAAAAAACAGGCAATCCCTGAGAAAACCAAATAAATCTGTGTATTGAGCTGGTTGGCATAACCCACAGAGAAGAACTCTGCCAGTTGGCTTTAAAACAGTGGTTTGATTATACATTCCTAGTGACATATACCATAAAGATACCAAAAGTGCAGAAAAATTCTAAGTGGTTTTTTAATATTATTGTTGTTGGTATTGGCATTGTTATTCTGAGACTCTTCTATGTGTATTTTGGGAGAGAGTAAACAACTGATTACACTGGTGGGAGAAAGAAAACCAACTAACAACAATGAGATAAGTAAAATCCCCATAGTCTTGAATTTGAATTGGACATATGTATGAGCTCATAAAGTAGTTTGTTATTAAAAAAACATTCTACCATCACAACATTGTTTACTAATTGGTTGTACCCCAATACAAAATAAAAAAGTTAAAAATTCTTCTAGCATCGTTCACTGGCAAGTCCCAGAAGCAATGAGTATTCCTAGTGTTTGTACAGTGATTGCCAAGTACTGTTTCCATATAAAAAGAACCAGGGCTCTTTGGAGAAATATCTGCTTTCCAATATGGGGCAGGAGATAGAAGAAAGATGTAGAATCATGATTTCACACCAGAAAACAGGAAGGAGCTCCAAGTTCATGTTACAAAAGGACCAACTTGAGTCTTCATTGCCCAAAGTTTGCAGTTTGAACATCATTAAGGATAATACTACATTGGATTAAAGAGAAGGCGATGGCACCCCACTCCAGTACTCTTGCCTGGGAAATCCCATGGATGGAGGAGCCTGGTGGGCTGCAGTCCATGGAGTCGTGAAGAGTCGGACACGACTGAGTGACTTCACTTTCACTTTTCACTTTCCTGCATTGGAGAAGGAAATGGCAACCCACTCCACTGTTCTTGCCTGGAGAATCCCAGGACAGAGGAGCCTGGTAGGCCGCTGTCTATTGGGTTGCACAGAGTCAGACATGACTGATGCGGCTTAGCCAGCAGCCCCAGCAGCACAGTGGATTGAGATATATCACACAGGTTTGAATACTTGAGTTTATACAGAGAAGCCTGGTAGGCCGCTGTCTATTGGGTTGCACAGAGTCAGACATGACTGATGCGGCTTAGCCAGCAGCCCCAGCAGCACAGTGGATTGAGATATATCACACAGGTTTGAATACTTGAGTTTATAATGATACTCAAAAAATCAGTCACTTTTTTGTGGGATGAAATTAGCTTATTATTTTGAAAACAAGTAGGTAAGGGAAAAGAAACATTTTACAAGTGGTACTTTAGGGTGATCAAAGAGCTGATGAAGGAAAGAGGGAAGCTTCTCTTTAGAAGAAGTAAAGCTAAGAAATAAAGAAGGAATGATAAAAATCATTACCATTTTGTAACACTTCATAAACTCATGAATCTAGGCAATGAACAACAAGGACGGCTGGCAACATAAAACACATGTGGTACTTCCTGGCATAGCCTTGCCAAGAAAATTGAACCTAATAGCATCAAACCTCCAGATTTCACAAATGTTTTTTTAATGATACACACGGGGCAGAGGAATATATTAAACAGTACCATGGGAATGCAGTCAGCAAAATCCAGACTATTGAGAATGCCATAGGGAAATAACCTAGGTTTTTTTTTTTAAATATAAATTTATTTTAATTGGAGGCTAATTACTTTACAATATTGTATTGGTTTTGCCATACATCAACATGAATCCACCACGAGTGTATATATGTTCCCCATCCTGAACCCTCGTCCCACCTCCCTCCCAGTACACCAGGCCCAAGCATCCTGTATCCTGCATCGAACTTGGACTGGCGATTCATTTCTTGTATGATATTATACCTGTTTCAATGCCATCCTCCCAAATCATCCCACCCTCTCCCTCTCCCACAGAGTCCAAAAGACTGTTCTATACATCTGTGTCTCTTTTGCTGTCTCGCATACAGGGTTATCGTTACCCTCTTTCTGAATTCCGTATATATGCGTTAGTATAGTGTGTTGGTGTTTTTCTTTCTGGCTTACTTCACTCTGTATAATAGGCTCTAGTTTCATCCACCTCATTAGAACTGACTGAAATGTATTCTTTTTAATGGCTAAGTAATAACCTAGGTTTTAAAATAATTACCAGCATGAAGTTATGAAGGAAATGGTAGGTAAACCTGTAGGTTAGAATAGACATATTAACAACCTTTGGACTTAGTTTGGATTTTAATTAGAACAAACTTCAAAAATCTTTTGAGACAGATAGGCAAAACTTAAATACTGGCTATTTGAAAGAAATTGGTAATTCTTTTCAGGTGAAATAATGTTGCAGTTATGTTTTAAAGAAAGGTCTTAATCTTTTAAAAATGCATACTGAGTCCATAGTAGTCTCATGATTGTGCTTTTCATATTTCTGTAGTGCAGGTTGTAACTTCCTTCTCATTTCTGATTTTATTGGTAACTTCTTTCTCATTTCTGATTTTATTGATTTAGGTGCTCTCCTTTATTTCCTTGATGAGTTTGGCTAAAGGTTTATCAATTTTGCTTATCTTTTCAAAGAACTAGGTTTTAGTTTTATTGGTCTTTTCTGTTTTTCTCTTTTTTGACTCTCTTTCTTTTATTTCTGCTCTAATATTTAGGATTTCTTTCCTTCTACTAAGGGTTCTGTCTGTTCTTTTTTCGGTTCCTTTAGGTGTAGGGTTAGGTTGTTTATTTGGATTTTTCTTGTTTCCTGAGGTAAGCTTGTATCTCTATAAACTTACCCTTTAGAAGTGTTTTTGCTGCATCATTTACTTTCAAAATAATATGATGGCTGGGATTTGCTTTAAAATAAAGGGCTGCTGAGGAACTGGGTGGATATCATGGGATTTCATTCAGTGTACCGTCCTCTCTACTTTCATGAATGTTTAAGGTTTTCATTGGTAAAACTTTAAATGAAAATAGCATTCTTAAATATGGCTCAGAAGAGGTGAATTTCTGAAAAGTTATATAAAATGGGATTCTATATTAAACCTCATTTTCATTTTGTCTTTGTACATTAGAAATCAGTTCCTAGAGGGAAACAACACACACAGGGTGTCTGGAATCAGTTCTGGTTTTAATTCAGGGATTCAGCTGCTCAGCAAGCCCTCTAAGCCCATGACTGTTGAGGGAGACCGCTTGTCCTTGCCGCCTTGGAACACCATTCATAAAAAGAATGATTGGTGTGGAATATGATTGTCCTTTTAATCTGGCTCTGTCTTCCTTATCATTACCTCGAGCCAACTGCAGACTGTAGTGTCTCTGTGGATGGAAAAGAATGTTTCCTTAGTCCCAAGTGTTCAAGGGCCCTTTGAAAAGCCATCAACCTAGAGATAGTCTGTGACCTCCAAGTGTCACGTGGCCAATTAGTGGAATAGCTGGGATTCGAACCAGAGCCTCCAGACTTCTGCTGCCCTGCACTCTACACTTTGCCCTTATTTGTGGGTTAAATTCTATGTGTTGTTTCCCTATTTGATGAAGGGTGCCTGTATTCTTTGCTGAGATGCCAGTGTGTTGTTTGAGAGAATTTTTGCCCTGAATAATTTATAGACCACTGTGCCTCTCTGGGTACCATTCACTAGCCAGATAACTAGTCCAAGGAAATGAACACAGCCTCCAGGGTCTGAGGAGTATTAAACTGGGGATGAGGACATTTTTAATATTGATTATACTCATAAATATAGTGCTGTAAAGGTTGGAAAGTGTTTCACATAAATACATCATCTCATTTGTTCCTCTTCGCCACACCTGCTCTTATCAGGGATGGAGTGGCTTGTCAAGTCAGAGACTGTAGTCTGGGTCTTCTGACTCGAGAGTGCATGCTCTCTCGTCTTTGTCACACCACCCTTTTCTTTTCGCAGACATTGAAACTAATAACTTGTGATACCTTTAGATGATGTCAGTGACCCATCATTGCTATAGCATAGACTGTTGCTGTCACTGTCAACACCATTGTTGTTATCAAATGAATCATGATTACTACTCAAGTCAGTTTGGGACTTGTTGTGTGTTGGACATGGTAGGAAACAGGATTTCTCATATTTAAAAACAATAAAATTCTAATACAAACCCTGTAATTGGCTTACATATGAAAATCTTACTAGCTGTGGGAACTTGGGTAGGATTAAATACTTTCCCAAGGTCACAGCATTGATAAAGAGCTGAACCAGGGTTTGAACCCAAGTGTGTGTGATGCCAGGGCTTGCTCTTGCTTTGACTCATCCACTGACTTTCACGAATTCATTCAATTAACAGGTATTTACTGAGCACCTAGTCCGTACCCGGTACTCTTCAGATACCAGGGATATATTTGAGAATAAGACAGACATGCTCTCTTGTCCTTAAACAGCTTAAGACTGGTGGTGTGAGACAGTTAAGATATTTTAAGGCAACGATGAGGAAATAAAACTGGGCAGTGTGACATAGAGCATCTCAAGTGTGTGACTAGGGTGCTGTTTTAGGCGGTCGGGGGGCTTCTCTGAGGATAGATAGGACTTGAGTAGGTAGAGGAAACCCTGGAGGAGTGCATGGCAGCCCACTCTGGTGTTCTTGCCTGGAGAGCCCCAGGGGCAGAGGAGCTTGGTGGGTTGCAGTCCATGGGGCTGCAAAGAGTTGGGCAGGACTGAGCAACTAAGCACAGCACAGAGGGAACAAGGAAAAATTAAGCCCGATCGTGGGTGCTGGCTTGGTATGTCTGGGAAACAGGAGAGACTATAGGTGGGGATGTGGAAATCGATGGAAAGGGCAGGGCTGCCTCTCTCACGGTCAGCATAGATTTGCAGTGAGGTCCTCCGTGGTGACGTGGGCATAGCTAGGGTAAGGAGTTAGTGCCTTTGACCGTGGAATAGAGCTCACTGACCTGTGAGGCGTCTCGTTGCTGAGAAGTTCCATTCCAGAGAAATTTCTCCAAGATTGTTGGCTCTCTCATCTCAAAACTAGTAGGACAAGTATAGGGGGAGACCTGGCTTGATGGCAAGAGTTGAAAACAACTTTAGGGTCTTTAGTGACATCAAGTGGAAGCAATGTCAGCAGTACGATGTGGTTGCCAAAAGAGTTGCTACAGTCAGAAGCTTCCCTAAAGGATGAAGTATGGAGAGGTGTAGTGCCTGCCAAGTACAAGGAGGATGTTCCTAGCCAAAAATGGAATGGGCTTCTCGGGATGCTGGTGCATTCCCTCACAGTTGATGAGAAACTGCACTGCTCCTTGTTGGGAGTGTTGCGAGACGATTTAAGCCTGGGCTGGAAGTGGGGGAGGACTCTGTGATCTCTGGGCCTTCCAGCCTGCAGTCCTGAGGGCCTCATTGCTGGGGTGGCAGTCAGTGGTAATAGTGGTTAGCAGCAGTTTATGGGAGATGAAGGATCCAGAACCTAAATTTTGTTCCTGTCCACTTCACAGTCGAGGCCACTGGTCCCTCATGCCCTGACTTCTTGTTGCACTGTTAGATAGGTCACCAGTTCACTCTGGGATCCTGATTGTTCTCAGTGGGTCTTATTGACACATTTCTAGATTTTCCAGCTTCTTGGTACCATCTGTCTGTAATCACACTTTGCAGGCTGCTTCCTTGTCAGCAGTCTGCCTGCCTGTCTCGTAGCTTGGGAACTAGATGTGTTCTCAGTGACTTGCTGTACTTAAAATTTTTGCTTAACATGGTCAACAGAGGTACCGTATAGCGTCTGTGGAAGCCAGCAAAAGCCTTAGAACAGAGGCTTCAGTTGTCATCTCATGGGAAGAGCGTTGTGGCCTTCAATGTAAGGTGTATGAGAGTCGCCTCTGGGTTGTGATCCCTCTGTCATTGGGCTCTGTTTGCACAGCCTTGGACACCTCTTTCAACATCTCTGGACTCCTGTTCTTTTATCTCTAAACCAGTTGATGGTTTTAGAGCGGTGACTGTCTGTAGAGCCCAGTCCAACTCTGAGATCATTCAGAAGTGTGTTCTTTGCCCATGCTTTGCACCATCAGAAACATAATTGGACTTTTAGCCAGGCTCTGACTTCTCAAAACTTGCCATCAGAGGCCTTCTGACATGGATGCGCATGTAAAAGACAGGCACCAGTACCTTATTGAACAGATCAGTCTGCAGTGTGATGAAGATGTTACATCTGGAAAAGGGATGTGTGGTTTTTTCTTTTCACTGCTTAGGTTAAATCATTTGACTTAAGAACTCCCTCAAGTATAGGCATGCGTACACCATAGACTGAGTGTATTAGCAGTTTAAGTGTGTCAGGGACATGGATACAGTTGTCCTCGGTATCCATGGGTGATTGGTTCCAGGAGCCCCCTCTCCACCCTTCCCTCATACTAAAATCTGAGAATGCTCAATCCCTTATATCAAATGGCATAGTCCCACGGTTGGTGGACCCTGTGGTTGGTGAAGGGCTGACTATAATAGCAGTACTTTAGACATACTATTTATATTCTCTATAACAACTCTGCAGGGTGAGTTGCTATAATTTCCAGTGAAAAGATGAGTGAATTCAAAGAGGTGAAGTAGCCTCCTGAAGGTTCTTGGCCCGTCCATTTTGTTGGACATTAGCGTTTGTGCTTTTTCTGACATGTGGGCTGCTTCTTAAATAGGCCTGCCAGTTGGTGGTGGGTGTACTGGGCAGGGGAGATGGGAAAGGGGTAACTTGAGGAGGCAAGTTGACAGGATCCAAAGTGAAGGACCTTGGTGTCTGGAGATGGGGTGAAAGGAAGCTGACCCCTTTCCTCTCCTCCCCATGGCCTTGTGGGGAGGTGGATCTGGGGTTGTCTTGCTTCCTAAAGGAAGCAGGATTGTTGGGGCAGGACTGGAGGCAGTCCAGGAATGACCCGGTTGGCAGGACACTTGTGCACCAGGCCTGCGGAAGTGTCTGGTGTCCCTGTGGAGGCCTGCCAGCCTTGCGTTGGAGTGTGTTTGAGACTCGGGCTGCTGAGGAGACTGTCTCTGCTCTGTTATCCATGGTTCATCTCTTAGGAGGGAGGGCAGCTGCAGGGAAGTGCCTGCCTCTGGTTGCTCCTGAGCACCCTTCTTGTGTGGGAATAATATCATGACAGAGAGCTTGAAAACTCAGAGCTTACGGAGAGAATATTTCAAGTAGCAAGGTGGAATATACGGTTCCCTTTACTCATAGTTTTACTTGAAGGTAGCACAATGTTTGGCACATAAACCATTACTTGATTTGAATGGGAAGAACTGTGCTATCATTTGTCATAAACCCCCGTGTTGGAAGAGGCCATGTTGCTGTCTAGCAGGACAAGATCACCTTGCTTCACTGAGGATCAGCCACAGTTCACCCAGAGAAACAGACCAGTTGGAAAGAGAGAGATGTATGAAGAGATGTATAGCTGGGAACTGGCTTAGGTGGTTGTGGGTGCTGTTAGGCAAGTCCAGTATTTCAGGGCAAGCTCTCAGACTGGAGCTCCTGGGCATGGACTGAAGCTGCTGTCCTCTGGCAGAATTTTTCTTCATGAAATTCTCAGGCACATTTAGATTACTGAGGATAATCTTAAAGTCAACTGATGATGGATCTCAATCATATCTATAGAATGGTTTACAGCAACATGTGGATTAATGTTGGATTGGATGGCTGGGTACTATAGCCTGGCCAGATTGACATATTAAAAACCCTATCACATCTGGTAAACTATTCTATTTGAAAATTAATCTGGAGAGTTGGGTGCATCCTTGGTAGCCCAGCGTCCTGTTCCACAACCCTCCCTGCCGGGCTATAATCATCAGGTCTAAAGAAAATTCCACAGGTCTCACTTAGACCTGTCTACCCAGGTCTAAGTAAGTTCATGTTCTTGAACTTTTGCTATATTCGTTTGTACTTCTGCTTTATAAGTCTGCTTAAGTCTTCTTTTGTGTATCCGTGACCTTTGGAAGTCATGGAAGTTGGAAGTTCTTGCAGGAGTAGGGTGGGACCTTCGGTTGCATTTGTGTGTTTTCGGTCTTAATCCACGCTGCCATGCTCTAAGTGGCTTCTCAGTGAACAGCAACTGACTTCTGAGGCCCAGAATGGCCAAGATTCTCTCCTTATGGAAGAAAAAGCAATTTGTTTTGTTTGTTCACCAGATATATTTTCAAGTGCCCACTATGAGCTGGGGATTTTTCTATGTACTGAAGATGTAACAGTGAACAAGACAAAACACTACCCTGCTCCTTTGGAGCTTTACAAATGGTCATGGGTGTTGGGGGTGTGGGGAAGAGGGAAGGAGGGTCACAATGAATAACTGTACGAATGAAATGAACTAGCTAATCGCAGAGAGTGCTAAGTGTATTGAGGAAAATAAAGCAGGGTACTGTGATGCTTAGTTTTGTTGGTTACTTTCTGAGTAACCAAGTAATGACTTCCACGTTGCATGATGTTGGGCAAATTCATCTCTCTGAGCCCAGATTTTCCACCTGGGATAAGAAACCTTGAGCTGGACTTCCCTGGTTGTCCCGAGGTTGGGAGTCCACCTAGCAATGCAGGAGACAAGGGTTCAATCCCTGATCCAGGAGGATTACACGTAACACAGGACAGCTGGGCCCATATGCCACAACTACTGAGTTTTCACAGTGTAGAGCCCGTATGCCACAACTATTGAAACCCATGCACCTAGGACTTGTGTGCCGAACAGGGGACGCCACTGCAATGAGGGTAAAAAAAACAAAACTGAATCTCTGAGATGTGCGGAGTCTGAGCCACCTGTGGTGGGAGCCATTGTAAGTTTTTGGCAAGAGGTTCTATGAAGATGAGTTATCTAGAAAAAACCTTTAGGGTAGTTGGAGCTTTGTTCCTGAGTGTGGTTTGTTTTCCAGCAGCATCAGTGATTGGAGATCTTGTTAGATGCAGACTCTCAAGCCCTGTTTCAGACCCTCTAAATCAAATCCCTAAGCAACTTGCTTGTATGCTAAAGTTTGAGAAACACGAGTGAAAGAGGCTGAGGGCAATCCAGAAAGCTACTGGAGCACTTTCAGTGTAAAGTATTGGATTCAGAAAAGAAACAGAGAGAAAAAAAGAAAATTCAGCAGGTTATTTTGGCTGATTTTATCCTGGGTGAGGTCATTCTGTGAAGAACTGACCTTTAAGAAATGGACTCATTACCAAAATTGCCAATACTGGGAGGTATGAGGTTTAAAATACTGAACACTTGAACTGGACTCTACATATAGGACGTTTCTTCCTGGGTCCAAAAATCCCTTCCAGATGTCGAATATACAAGGTAGCAGGTTGTTTGGGAAGAAGTTGGAATTGGCCTTTATCATAAAGGATATTCAAGTCACCGTTGCTGGATGTGTCTGTCTGTTGCTTCAGGAATGTTGCCTCTACAGATCGAGTCCCAGACTTTGGGCTGTTGAGCCCTGGCCTCTGAAGTGTGTACTGTGGGTCATAGCCGCGGTCACTTCTGCAGAAGCTAGGTGATGGTTCCCCTTTGTGTGCAGGTCACTGCGTCACTGTCTTCCTGTTTAGTTGTGACTCCTAGGACTGTTGTGTGCTAATCCTTTTGTAGGTTGGCTGCTGCTTGATGCCCTGTGGGAGACTCCATGATGGTCTCTCTTCAGTGTTTCCAGCACAGATTGCTCCCTAGTAAAATTGTATGGACAGTTATCCATTCACGCGATTGACATTCTTGTGTACTTATCCCCCAGAGAATGAATCTTTCCTTCTCAAGTTTCTTCTTTTGTCTTTCCTGGAATCCACTACTCTAAGGGTACTTATATCATTCAATACTTGCTATGTATTGGGCGTTGTTCATGTTCTGTATTTACTGCAGCTACAATTCAGAAAAGATCTTGGCTGAGCTGGTAACTTAATATGATAGATTTGTATTATGTCACCTTGGAATCAGTCCTAGTTAGGGACCGTTGTGAATGCTTTAAGGTTTTCTTTCAAAAATAGTGTATTCCAGAGATGACATATGCCCAAAAGACAGTGAGGTACAGTTCTGATTGAACATCTTAGCATTATGATTTATTGACCTTACCAATTCCGGATGAGTGGGTATCTTAGAAGTGGGCATGGGTGATGCACACACAGCTCCACTTGCCCCTTTCCTCTAGCATCCTCTTTAGAAGTGGAATTTCCTCAGAGACATTTCCCTCTGTATTTTTTGATGCTTCTACATAGATCTGTGGGCTCTTTTTGGGAGAGCTCAAGAGTTTCTTCCGTTAGCTTTGAAACAAGAAGCAGCCTTTGTTCAACCTGAATCAGAGTTAAGCCCGTTTCATTTTTTAAGTTATTTGAGCTCTCATGAAACTTCTTGCAGATACATATACTGAGGGAGTAAGAACAGGGTTAAAAGTGCCTCTGTGGACAGTTAATTCATTTTCTAGCGTATAATCTAATAATAAGAAAAATGCTGGCTTTGGTGTCCTGGGGATAGGAGCTCATTTTATGCATTTTGTTGTGTTTGCATTGGCTATGTCTTCAGATCCTGCAAGTTTCAATACATCAGTCCTCTTTATCAGATTAATGTCAGGCGGTAGTGACTAGATGCATGTGATTTCATCTGCTGTTGCTTAATGGATTGTAGTCTGTGTCTGACACTTGACTGCCGACTTCTTGGTAGCTAATTTTTTTAAACTGAATTCTTGCCAGGTAATTTACCATGAATTTTTCTTTCTGTAGACAGGGAGGCATGAACTCATGCACTCTAGCATTGTCCTTTTTGTTTGAGAGGAAAGGAAGGAGACAAAGGAAAGCCCAGGGACATATCAAGACCCTGGCAGCTCAGAGCCTTGCACCTTGTGGAATGCCAGCTAAGACTCTCCGCCAGGACTGCCCACCTTGGTCCCCCTGGCCTTTCAGGCATGTTGTTGAGCCCACTGGTGAGTGAATGTGCCACTGTGCTCCTGGAATAAAGAGGGACTGGTGCCCTGAATGCACCTTGTCTGGCTGCAGCTTGGAGACCTTTTAGTTCTCTTTCGACTTAGAGTCCCACTGTGAGTACTTGTTGAGGCTGTATCCTTCCAGCCCCTCCAGGAAGGTCTGTGCTGGGAAAACTGCCTGGCACATGTGCACGCGCGTGTGTACAAATACAGGGGGCCTTCCATTGTCTCCTGGGGACCTTAGAGACCCGTCATGGCTTCTTGCCATCTGATGATGGAGAAGCCCTTGTTCTTCTTCTTTTTGCATTTTTGTCTCTACTTTCTAACATGTCAGTTAGTGAATTTATCTCCTGGGCACCAGGCACATCTCATTGTTCTTCATAAAATTGTTAGGAGAAGATAATGGCTAAAAAGATTGTGAGATGTTTCCTCAGTACCAGTTGCTTAGCAGGTGCTGTGTGCTGTGATATTACAATTTTTCTTTTCTTTTTTTTTAAGAAAAACCTCTCTAGCCTCCATGCTTTTTCTTTCATGATTAACCAGTGTTTGTAGAGCCCTTATGCGTACCCATCATTTTTTGAATAGATATGCGAGTCAATTGATAGTTTTCAATTTTCTCCATATGTACTAAGCACTCACTGTGTGTCCAGGGCTGTGCCAGAGATTGGGGTCAAAGTGGACGTGAGTGTCTGTTCACTGGGGATGAGTCAAAGCTTTGCTCCAGGAGGACCCTTGGTTCTTTTGAGTTGTGGATCCTGGGAAAATCTAATGAAAGTTTTGGCTTCTCTCAGAAAACTGCTCATAAGCAGATGCCTTATTAGCATAGTACTTCAGGGGGCCCATGGAATCCATGAGAAGTCCATGAGATTCCTACAACCCCAGCATAAGAGCCACTTGTCCTGATGATATGACAGGCCACTTGCGAGGTTTGCCATCAGATTTGCCATCTGTGCATTTTGGGAGGTAAAGGTACTAATTTCTGGCCCTTCATAGTGTGTGTTCTTTTTAAAAGAAGTTGGATCATTTCACAGTCATAATAAGCTGAAGAGGGTCTGCTTGGGGACCATGGATGGAACTTATTCCAGTCGCCTGTGAGGAAGAGCAGTGAGAGGTTGGGAGCAGGTCATCCTGGCGTTCCGGAGATGTCTTTACCTGCCTCCCCCCCTGCAGTGGGTCTGGGAGCTCCGTGTCTGGCACAGGCAGTGAGGAACCTGGCTAACTGGGAAGCCTTTACTCTGCAGCCATAACTGCAGGCAGCAAGCCTGCATGTCTGCATGTCCCCGGGAATGGTGTTGGGATGCCCTTGCTTTTGCCTGTTTCTCTAAAGCTGAGCTATCTGCTGGGTTTACTCCATATTCCACAAGAGCCAAGAAACAGAAGGCAACACGTGGCAGAAAATGAGCGGAGGTGTACTTCTGCATTCATTTTTATTTAAAAAATGCCAACATGATGGGAGTTCAGTCAGTTTAGGAAAAGTAGTAGGAACCTGCTTGCATGACCTTTCTTTTCTGGCTTTATTAAAATTTATATGCGAGTCTTCCTAATCCTTTATGCAGCTATAGCTTGCTCTTGGATCCTGGAGTACTCAACAGCTGGAGCAAAGGAATCTCTGTCTTGTCTTTAATATTAAAGGGTAGCAAAAGGTATTCATGTCAGATGAGGGGATTTATGCAGGTCCTTGGAATTGCCTAGATTTGCCCTTGGAAGACTTGAAGAGTGAAACATATTGGGGAGCCTTGGCTTGTTGAAAGGAAAACGGATGGTGTGGGGGAGGCAGAGAGATGGTAATAATGGGCATATGGCCAGAGTGACAAACGTCAGCCTAGCCTATGAGTAATAGGATGTCTCCTGTGCTGCCAGTGGGATTGTAAACTTTTTAAGAAAGCAGTTTGATATCTGTATATGATACATACACATATGTGTTTGTATATATAGATTACAGTGCTTCAACATTTCATACCATTTAACCAAATAATCCTAAATCCTGCTTTAGGAGATCTGTCCTAAAGAAATAGCATAAGTATAGTAAAATCTTTTGGGCAGTACATCTTTATATTCAGTGCAGTTTTATTTGTAATAGTGAAAAGTGGAAAGACAGCTTAAGTGCTCACAATTGAGGAATTGCTAGGCAAGTGACAGTTATTCAAATGATGGAAATTTGTACAGCCATTAAGCTTGTTTATGAATAAGGAAGCACAGAAAAAATTGCGAATCTGATGCAGGAGACAAGGAGATAACAGTTTTAGTTTTTTCCTATCTTTTTGGGAGCACAGTTGCTTTACGGGATTGTGCTGGTTTCTGCTGTACACCAAAGTGAATCAGCTGTACATACGCATATATCCTTCTAATGTGTATTTCTTCACATTCTCCGTGTATAATTCTTCCCCAAGGTGTTTCTTATTTTTTCCCACTGCCAAGTGTGGCCCTTGGCAGTCTGTTGCCCCTCAGATGCTTGTAAAGGGGTTGGTGCTGTCTTCTCATCCTGGTGTTTCTCTCTTTTGGATGCTGGTTCTGAAAAGGCCCCCTGTGCTATAATTTTGCATCTACCCACATCTGTGTAGAGCAGGATTTGTCGTGAGGAGTTCAGCCAGATGGTCATTGCAAAGCCATGTCAGGGGGTAAGGATATACCTTCTGCCAAAGAACTTGGAACGTTAAATACTCATTTGGAAAACTGCATCTGAGGGGGCTAGACTGATCAGTTCTGAGTCTGAGAGACTATTTAGCTCCATCTCCTCATTTTGCAGATGGGAAAACATAGGCCAAGTAAGGTGCCTCGGATCTCACAGCTGCTAGTGATATGAGTGGCATCCCCCTTTACAGAGCAGACTGTGGCATCCCCCTTTAAAGAGACTGTGGAGGACAGTGACTTTCCTGTTTATTTGCTGTGTGACTTTGGATGAAAAAATCTGAATCTCAGTGGGAGCATTTGTAGACTGAGATCGTATGAGGTGTTTAGCACCATGTCTGCCATATATACTGAGCAATCCAATTGCAGGAGACATGGGTTCCATCCCTGGGCTGAGAAGATCCCTTGGAGTAGGAAGTGCAACCTACTCCAGTATTCTTGCCTGCAGAATTACATGGACAAAGGAGCTGGGTGGGCTGCAACCCATAAGGTCGCAAAGAGCTGGAAACGACTGATGTGACTGAACACACAGCACATTGTCCTATATAAGTGCTCATATATTAACCATTATAAAAAATAAAAATATGAATGACAGAGGAAGTCAGTAATCATTACTTTTTATTGTTATTATGTAAGAGAGAGGACTCTTCTCTTATTGTTTGGGTCTTCGTAGCAATTATAACCCTCACCTCCTTGGAGATGTGAGATAATTGTTTGAATAATGTCCCCACATGGGGGACATAAAGCAATATTGCATGTTTTCAGTTAAGATGGAATAATTCACTTCTAAGTCCGTTTGAAATGAACACATTAGAATGCAGGTGAATGGTGAACCTCTATTTTAGAATAGCCTAAAAGCTGGTATGTATCAATAGATAGGATGATAGGATGATTACAGTAAGTACAAATGACTCCTTCACTTTATAGAATAATTAATTTCAAAGTATATTTAAATAGAGAAGCTCCTATTCAGTATTATAAGATTATTCATTGACAATTTCCTCTCATACAATGATAAGCAAAATGAAAACCGTAAAGCAAGACATATGCAATCTGTCGTTGAGATAAAATTCTCTTCCTAATGACACAAGAAATGTTCAGAAACAGTGCTTTCAGGTGTCATCAGTGTTTAGAAATCCTAGTGCTGAAATCCTATATGCTGGAGGGCATATAACAATGGAAATTATTTTAATTTTTATTCCACACAAATTGTCAATAAATCTTGAATTAATGGTAAGAGTAGAGAACTCTCTAGAAACCAAGATCATATTGCATTCTGCATGTCTTTGGGAATTATGTTTTAAGAACTCTTTATTATGAAAAAAGCCCCAACTATGCAAAAATAGGATACTATAATGAATCCCCAATACTTACTGCCCAGATTCAGTCATTTTTAGCATCTTGCCATATTTGCTTTATCTATAGGTTAATGGAAATCGTGAGATCACATTGTTTCCACCACTGCATACTTGAATATAAATCTCCACAAAAAGTAGACTTTTCTTACACATTCAAGACAGTTAGCAAAATAAATCCATGTATTTGCTTTTTCCAGTTGTCTTTAAATGTCTTTTTACTCTTGCTGGAATCAGGATCAAGTGCGGTCCACGTGTTGCAGTGGGTTGTTATGGCTCAGGGCTCCTGTCTAGGGTAGTGCCCCTCCTTCTTTTCCTGTGACTTTGAAGAAACTGGCTCAGTTGTCTGGTAGCATCTTTAGGAGATATTGATATATTCAGTGTGTTAAATAAATTTATAGTTGTTTATTTTGACACTCATATTGTATCATATTTTAATAGGGATGTACTCTGCAAAGCGGTTCCTATGTCCTTTTGACTTGGCCCCATTTTTTTTTTCTGTCCCAGCCCCCCACCCTGCTTTAGTTTTTATAGCCTCCGTACTTAGTGGTACATAAAGGTATCCTAAGCTGATCTATATATTTCTTAGCCTAGACCCAGAACGAGCCCTGCCGTGAAGGAGCTCTATTCCTTTTAATAGAGGAGAAATTTAGAGACCGTGGTTTGGGTGTTGGGGGGTACTCATTGCTGGCTTTGAGGCTTTTTCAATGTTAGAATTAGGAAGCTTTTTATTTTTGAAAAAATGCTATTCTTTCCATTGATAATGAACTTTACAGGATTTTAACTTCTTTAATTTTATACTTGCATATTTTTCTTTTCATTGAAAATCTTGATTCCTTGTCTTTTCTTAGAGTGTATATATAGAATAGATTTTAAAATATCACCATTGCTATTGATAACAGTACTGAATAAGGTTTGATTCATCACAGTTCTCTTTTCCTTAGAATATATTCCATCAAGTGTTGAAGTACTGTGTTCTAAAAGCCATTGAAATATTAATTTTCTTTGAATGTTTGTATTGCCAACTTGAAATATTAGGTTCATTTGTTTCAGTCTGTTCAATTAAAAATTTAATTGTATTTTTTTCTGAGTAGGTAAAACACATTCCAGATTCAAAGCTATTAACACGATATATTCAGAGATATCGACGTTCTACCTTCTGTGCTCCCTCATCCTGTATGTAAGCATTGTTGTTAGATTTTGGTAATCTTCAGTGTTTCTCTTTACAGGTGTGAAAGCATTTTCGTCCTTTCCCTAAATCCATACCTGAAAGAGGTATATTATATTCACTCTTTTGCATATTGGTTTTTATTTTGAATTAATGTCAAACAGAATAACTGCAAAAATAGGACAAAGAACTACCATTTACCCTTCACCTAGCTCCTCCCTTCTCCCCTTTCCCCCTCCTATCCATCCATCCATCCATATACACACTATCCTGTCTACAGATTTATTCACATTTTACCACTAATGTCTTTTACAGCAAAATGAAAACATGTTTTCTAGTGTAGGATCTAATCCAGGATGGTATAGTATATTTAAGTTGTTATCTCTTTAGTCTTCTTTAATCTGGGATAGTTCCTCAGTTTTTCTTTGTCTTTCATGATCTTGACATTTTTTGAGACTACAGACTGGTTTGCAGATGTCTTTTATTTAAGGTTTGCCTGATTGTTTCCTCTTGATTCGATGCAGGGTTAGCATTTGGGACAGGAACATCACGGAAGTGCATCATACAAGGAGGCACAGGTGTTGGGTTTTGGGTTTTTTTCCATTACTTGTGATGTTGACCTTAATCACTTGGTTAAGTTCTGTCTTTTTTTTTTCATGTTTTTTGTTCAGCAATATATCTTTGAAATCATCTATGTAATTATGTGGATAAATCATCTATGCAAGTATTCTTATTTTTTAAAAAAATTTTATTTTTAGTTGGCCGAGAATTGCTTTATAATATTGCGTCGGCTTCTACCTACAGTGTGAGAATCAGCCATAAGCAGACTTATGTCCCCCTCCCCTTAAACCTCCAGCTCCTCCCCTACCCCGTCCCACCCCCTCTAGGCTGTGTCAGAGTACTGCTTGAGCTCCCTGTGAGTAGAGGGAGTGGCTTCTCATTAGCTATGTATTTTGTATATGATTAGGTATATGTTTTAATGTGTCAATTCGTCCTGCTTTCTCCTTCCCTGACCATGTCCAAAAATCTGTTCTGTATTCCTGCCCTACAAATAGGTTTATCAGTACCATTTTTCTAGTTCCATATAGATGCATTAATATATGATATTTGTTTTTCTTTTTCTGACTTGCTTCACACTGTGTAACAGACTCATCCACCTCACTGGAACTGAGTCAAAGTCATCTCTTTTTGTGGCTAATATTCCAATGTATGCATTTTACAGCTGTAAAGTTTCTATCCTGATGAACATTGTTTATTCAACTTGGATAATTTTTGTCTTTTGCTGTTACAAGTGGTGTCAGAATGTATAACCTTAGGCATAAGTAATTTAATAATTTGACCACTTCTTTTCTCTGATAGCAGAGCAGGGGGTGGGGTGAGGGTAAATTCCTTGAAGTGGGTTTAGAGTCGTAAAGTAAATGCATATACATTTTTGATGAGTTTTGCCAGGCTTTTCTCTATAAAGTTTGTACCATTTTACATTCCCATCAGCAGTGATTGTTTCCCTAGCCTGGCCAACAATATATAGTCAAGCTTGGATTTCTGCTAATCTGATAAGTGAGAAGTAGTATCACTATATAGTTTTAATTTGAATTACTTTTTATTATGAGTGAGGTTAAGCGTCTTTTTGTTTGTATAAGGATCACTGGCATTTGTTTTTCAATAAACTATTCATATCTTGTACCATGTTTCGATCAGGGTTCTGGTCTTTCTTCTCAACATTTAGGAACTCTGTGTATTAGAGATATGATCTCTTTGTGATCCGTTGCAAATATTTTTTCTACTTTGTCATTTGACTTTATATTGCTCTCCCCTGCCCTACCTAGCCACATACAACTTTTTATGTTTGAAAATTTTTTAAAAGTTGAAAGAATGTACAGCATTATACTCTGTATATACTACTATATATAATATAGTATAGTATATAATTATAATTATATATAATATATATAATACAGTATAGCATAGGAGTTCTATGCTCTGTACCTAAGTTCATCAGTTTTTAATAATTTTGCCATTTTTTATATCTTTACATACACAGTTTTGTTGTTTCGTTTGAAAGTAAGTTATAGACATGGATACTTTGTCACTAAATACTTAAGATACATGTCCCAAGAATAAGGATAAACTGCAACAACATTATCATGTGGAAGAAAATGAGCAATAATTTGTTTATGGTAGTTTTTATTTTTGCTGTGCTTTTATATAGTTTATTATATAGTTTATCTGCCTTAGTTACATTTATCAGTCTTCCATTTCAGTGCTTCTGGATTTTGAAGCAGAGTAAGATTTTTCTTGAGGAATGTGAAGGAATTCACCCATGCTTTCTTTTAGTACTTCATTGGGTGGCTTTATGTTTTTAATTTGCTTTGATCTCTCTTTCATTTGTTATTTTTCCTAGTATATAGAATGAAATACAAATCTAATTTTATATTTCTCTGGTGCATTCTGGTTGTCCCAACACTGTTTATCATTAAGGAAACATCCCTCCACCATGAAAATACTGCCTTTATTATGTGCCTCATTCCTCTATGCCCTTGGGGATTTTTTCGTATTCTGTATTATTTTCATTGTCTATCTTTGGGGATATATTCATTTAGTTGAATTGTTATTTCACTTCATTCAGTGATCTGTTTTCATACGGTTTCATTCTGATCATGAAGTATTCATTTCTTGTACATATTTACAAAAAGTTTATCATGCCAGAATTAAATATTCAGTGTTATTCTAAATACTGATAATTTTCTTCCTCATTATCCAATATCACTGAATGAAAATCCTCAAAAATATTTGTCTTCCAAAACAAAGTTTATTTGTAGCTTTTTATTCGTAATCTTTCTTTAAATGGTGCAGATTTTCCTATTTTTTCACTGTTTTGAAAATTCTTTTTCTCCTTCTTTACAGTATAGACATTTGAGTATCTTCTGTTTATAAGGTAATTTAACTAATCCAGATAGTGTATAAATTGTACAAACAGGGAAAAACTTACTCCATATTCAACTCTTGCTTCTCTTTATTATTTGAAGAAATCATTTTAAACTGAATAATTGCTGAACTCCTGGGGATCAGCTGCCAGTCTGTGATGCCAGCTGGGCTTTCCCTGTCACCTGATTGTTTGGTGGATGGCTGTCTAGTCATCTAAGGGTGGGTGCTGATGAAGTCATGGATTCTCTTTCCCAGTCTTGGGAGGTTCTTCTTTGGCCCTGATAACCCCTGGCTTGACTTGACCCTTTACTCTGCACACAGGGATTCATGAGGTTGTAAAGGTGCTAAATGTACTGATTTTTATGGATATCCTTTAAAAAAAAATGTTTATTGATGTGTTTTTGTCTGTGTTTTTGTCTGGGCCTTCGTTTCTGAGTGGACTTTTTCTCTGGCTGTGGCAAGCGAGGGCCACTCCTGTTACGGCGGGCGGGCTTCTCATTGCTGTCGCTTCTCTTGTCGCGGAGCGTGGGCTTTGGGGTGCACGGGCTTAGTTGCTCCGCAGCAGGTGGGATCGTCCCAGGTGAGGGATCAAGCCCGCATCTCCTGCACTGGGAGGAGCCACCTTTACTGCTGAGCCGCCAGGGAAGCCCTGTGTGAGTGTCCTGGTCATCTCGCGCCAAGGTGAAGTTGTGGGTCTTCATCTAAGCGTTTCTCTGTGTTGTCTTTTTTCATGTGTGTGCGCTTCCTTCAAGCTCAGTTTCCCCTGTGATCTGACCATTCTAGCTCTCTGGGCTCTTTCCTCCGAATTCTGTCTTCTCATCTGGCCCATGGCCACACATGCCCTGAGTTACTGTATAGCTGTTTTCTCTAGATCTTCTTCCCCTAGTTGAATAAGCTGTGCTGTTTGTCACTGGACTTCGTTTTTTTTTTTTTAATAATTAGCCATTATTGCTCACTAGTCCACCGTGTATACTCTGTACTCTGCTCAGCCAGTCCTGTTACTGCCACAAATATGCCATATGCCTTCCTACCTCTGTGTCATGTCTCATGTTCCCTGCCTGGAATGTCTTCTCTTTCCACTTCTATGTATCTGTTTATCCTAATGAGTGAGTTAGCTGCTTAGTCGTGTCTGTCTTTGTGACCCCATGGACTGTAGCCCACCAGGCTCCTACGTCCATGGAACTCGCTAATAGGCTCAGCTCAAATGCTACGTCCTCTGAAGCTGCCGCTGATGAGTATTTCTCAAGCAAGATGCACGTGACTTCTGGCACTTGCTGGCAGCTCTGTTCTTTACAAGAATAGGAGGAATAGACCATGAGGCTGTCTCTCCGTGGTTTGCATCAGGGTATGGCATTGTCCAAGGCAGGAAGGAGGTCTTTCCAGAGGCTCCTTTTTTGTTGAGCATGAGAGATCCTCTAGCCTAGGATCTTCAAACCAGGCTCTGAGGTCAACTTAACAAGGGAGGTACCACATTGGTTTTATTGGTGTAAACCCAGCACCTTGTGCAATGCCGTAACATTTGCTGATCATTCGAATCACTCAAGGAATTTAAAAAAAAAATGTTCGGTCTCAGGACCCACTTTGAGCCTAACAGATAAAAATTTTATTGATTGAGGTCAAGTAGGTCTGATAGTCCATGTTTGGTATCTACAGATTTAGCCTGTCTTCATCTTTTAATAATAGAAAATTGAGACTTAGGGAAATGGATGTGGAAAAAAGACTTAGTCATGAGTGAAGCCATGCTTCCCAAATTTTTTGCCATTTTTCTGCACCCAGAGGAGTTTCCCCTTCAGTCTCTGATGGGGCTCAGTGAGTACGTTGGGAAGCATGGCCCATCAGGACTTACGTGTATTTTGTATCTGGTTGAATGGTTGGTGTTGTAGTGTGCTAGATATGGGGGTTCAAGAGGTCTTTGGGGGCTCTCAATGCAGGGAGGAAGCAGATCTATAAGCAGATAACTTTCTTAAAATGTTGCTGATTCTCTGACAAGTGACAGGGCACAGCACGGCATAAAAAGAAGCACAGTAGAATTTATTATGGTCTTCATTATATCACCTGGCAGAAACAAGTAATCTGTGACTTTCCATGGAAGGAGGCTTCTAATTTAGATTTTACTTTAGGTCAACCTGTTTAATCAGTGTCCTCATGAGGATGTTTCCCTGCGAGTCTGGAAAGTTTTCAGAGATGATTTGATTAGCTGCTGTCCAAGATCAGCAGAACAGTGCTTTCTTTTTTATTTTATTTTTTTAGAACAGTGCTTTCTATGGGCCTTTTGGACTATTCTGTGGGCTCTGGTATTACCCAGTGGCATCTTTTTTTGATCGTAATTAAGATAAGGGCAGAAAAAAACACCAGGAAGGGAGTTAGTCTCTCTTAATTCTTGAATTGCTGTGAAACTTTGGGCAGCTCTTCACATTTCTCCAATCCTCAGTCTTCTTACCTGAGATATAGAAGTAGCTATGTTGTCTGCTTGTACTGTAGGATTATTACTGGGGTCAAATGAGATAATGTGTGAAAATGTTTTGGAAACTGCAAGCTGTACAGTGTAGTCCTTTGTGGCTCTTGATAAATCTAATTTGGCGGCAGTGGCATGAGTGTGTGCCCCAGACACACTGACCCCGGAGTGTGCATGGGAAGGTGGGCTGAGACTAGCTGATCACTGTGGAAGATTGTGAGAGGTTTAAAGGTATCCTGGGAGGGAGAATGTTGCGGGACACCTGACTCAAAGTCAAGTACTGGGTGTACTACAGCAAACACCCTGCTCTCTTGAGCAGAAAGTGATGGCATACACAGACTTTTTGGGAAAGTGAAGTACATTGGAGAAAGTGCGGGCCCAAACAAGGAAACCCATGGGAACCTCACGGTAAGAGAGGAGGGTGGATGGATACTGATTCTGTCAGCCCTATGGGTTGTGAGTGGTCTCTCCTGGGTTCTGGACCCATCAGTTACAGTGCTCTGGGTACCAGGATCAGGGGAAGAGCTGCTTTTTGAAAGCAGGGCTCTCTTCTTGTTAAGATTCCCAGCTTTATCTGAATGTGCCCTGGTTCTCCTTGTTTGCTCTAGCTGATCTCTCTGAGCTGTAGACTTTTTTTTTTGTCTTTTCCTTTTGGTCTCTCTTGACTTGGCACCTGATTTAAAGCTTGATGTCAACAAGACCCAGGGATAGAGGTTGATGAAATATCATGATGTCACAGGTTATCTGAGATTTCAGGGTCCATTGTTTCAGTTCCGTCTGAATTTGTTCTCTGGCAGTGATTTACTTAAAATAGTCTCCAGATGTGGGCTGCTAATGTTAGTCCACTTCATTTGCCTATGTCCTTTATGGTGAAGCTTAGCACTTTGGATTAAAGTCTAACTGCAAAAAGCAAATCACTGTTTTACTAGATGCCCTATATTTGGTTATACTTCCTAGCTTGCCACAATAGACCTTTCAGCACCAGCCATTTGGCCTGCAGTTATCTCTTACTTGTCTTATCTATTCTTGATAGAACCGTTCTAGCAGATTTCATATCCCTCTTGGTTACCATTGTGCCTGAACCTAGAGATGATTTATAGTTTTCTCTGAATGTCTACAAATGGGGTCATACTGTCTTCCTATTTTATTCTAACAGTGTGATATTTTATATAAACTGAATTTTAGAACAATCTCTTTTTATAATCTGACATCAGTATAAATTACTGATGTTTATTGTTCTCTTATGTGATAGATTAATCTCTTCAATTTTAGCTTGGGTGACTCATGTTGTTAGCATTCCACTGTGGCATTGGGTGGTCTTTAGCATTTTATTGGACTGTTACATAAAACACTACCAAAGAAATATGTTGGAAGTGCCGCGGTCTTATTGTCTGCTTTGAGAAGTTGCTAACTAAATATTTTCTCCAGCTTTCTCTTAATTGCAGTGCGGTTAATTCCTTTCAATTGCAGGAAGCCAGGGTATTTCTAGGTTGTTATTCTTTATGTGGTCAAAGTAATCAGCATTCACTGAGTGCCAAGAACATGCTTGGCATGAAGTAGAACATAGAATCAGATCTAGTTCCTGTCCCATGAACTTGATGGGAAATGAACTTGATGGGCAGGGAGCGGAAGAGGAAGAGAAGATATTTCCACAAAATTTTATCTATTCTAAAGCGGAGAGAAAATAAATTCAGTTCAAAAGGACACCTTTGGAATTCAGTTGAGTGGGAAGAGACACAGATGACAGCCATCAAATCAGAATTTATGCTAAATTACACAGATCTGAGGAGTGAGTCATAGCAAGCATAGGTAGAATGGATAACATAGCTCAAAACAAAAGTAGTGGTGTAAGAGGGAGAGAGTGGGTAAAAAGTGGGGAGACAGTCGGTAAGAGGTTGAAGGAAGGTGAAAGGAACAGGGGAAAGCCTCCTGGATTCAGCTCCCTCTTAATGGCCACATCTGATCAGTTTCCTAGGTCTGGCCCACTGCCTCTCAGCCTTCCCTCAGCCTGTCCGTGGGTTGCTCTGGCTGGCCCTCCTCATCTCTGTGGCCCCTCCTCTGCCCTCTCCCATCCACCACCCAGGATGCTGCCCTGCAAACCCGACGGAAGTTTGTGGTGGATTCTGGGGCCGAGGACACGTGGCACTGAGCAGGTCCGCGGCCATGCTGACTCCCCTCCGTCTCTACGCACGCGGTGCTCCTGTCAGGAGCAGACCCTTCCTCAGTCTACATCGGATGGCAGCTCCTCAAATTCTGTGTCTTCTGCGAAGACCCCTGACCTGAAGCTGGTCCACTTCGGTGTTTGTCTCTCTGTGCTTCTGCTGTGTTTTGCAGACAGAACCTCTTGACAGCAGTGACCTTATTTAGCACATTGTCTGTCTTTTGGTGTGCTGTTGGTTTTTAGAAGACAGGCGTCATGTCTCTTAGTTTTTCTGGCCTCAGTGGGGATGGCTGCTGGCTACTGGCAGGGCTGCCTGGGTCACATTGGGCTGTAAGCTCCTCAAGGATGGTATTCATGCTGAGTCTCTCTCCGCAGAGGCTTTTGTCTTTCCTATATTGCAGGGGGGAAAGACAGGCTCTTGGAATGGTGGGAAGATGAATTTCTTTCTCCTTCTGGAAGATTTCCAGTACTAGAGGACAAGAACAGTTGGTACAAACGTCCTGAATTTGTTGATGTGATCGTGATGGGGGGACACCTGTTTTATCTACAGAGCTGGCATTTGCTTTGCACGCTGAGTAGCGGCAGGCTTCCACATCTCCCAAGGGGACTGCCAGGTCTGTGCAGGGAGGTGGCTGACCCTGGTTTACTTTGCAGCTTGGCAATTATGTCACCATCTGGGGATCTGCCTTAAAGCATGAGGGTGGGGCTGGGACACTTCCGACCTCTGTGGAAACTCAGGGAGAGTAGCTGAATTTCAGGACCAACAGGAGCAAACAGGAAGACTTGCTTTCTAGAACACCAAAGGTCTCATCCTAAAAACTGTATGTCATTGGAAATGTCTGTTTCTTAAGTTTGTCTAGGAACTGAAATGTTATGAACTGATTCATTTGAAGTGAAAACTCTGAACATTTATTTATTAATTTGGTATTCATCTCTGGTGTGTACACATGACTGTTGTTAAGTGTTGCAGGACATGTGAGTTAGGTATACAATACAATCTGGGACAGTAAGATTCTGAGAGTCTAGTGAAAGTTCTGTTTTACGAGCAAGTGAGAAACATTAAAACAACCCAAGTGTGAGCTATAAAACTGGTTTCAACACATGCTACAGATCTTCAGAGGAGAGGGGTACTGTTCTGAGCTGGAGTGGTCAGGAAATACTGCACGGGGAGGAAAATGAGATTTGAGCTTTATCTTGAAGGTGAGTGGAATTCGCAGAGGTGTAATGGAGGAGGGAGGTGATTCCAGGGTAGGAAAACAGCATTCACAAAGCCAACCAGAAGGGAATCCTTGATTCAGTATTTTTAAGATGTATAGTGTTGCCTTGACTAGGTATTAATTGTAGAAATCCGGGCTCGTGATGTCCCTAGGGGGAGGGTAATGACTGGACAGTTGTGACGCTCTTGCCGTACGTCAACATGGCTTGGCCATAGGTGCGCCTGCGTCCCCCTCCCGCCTCCCTCTCTCCAGGTTGTCGCCGAGCATGGGCTTCGGATGCCCTGCTTCATGCGTTGAGCTCGCGCTGGCGATCTGTTTTACATATGGTGATGTGTATGTGTCAGTGCTGTTCTCTCAAATCATCCCACCCTCTCCTCCCACCGAGTCCAAAAGTCTGTTCTCTATGTCTGTGTCTCCTCTGCTTGCCTATATATAGGATCGTTGGTACCATCTTTCTAGATTCCATATGTATGCTTTAATATACACTGTTTGTCTTTCTGACTTACTTCACTCTGTGTATTAGGCTCTAGGTTCATCCACCTCACTCCTTCACTCTTATTTTTAAATAACCTCGTCTGATTCTTTGAATACCTGTCATGTACCCAGGCTGGGCTGGATACGAATGCACGAATGCAAGACAGGACTCTTTTCCTTATGGAGTTTAGTCTTATAAATTACCTCAACCTACTGGAAAACGGAACCAACAGCAGTTTTTTAAATGAAAAGTGTCAAATTAGAGTGGCGGATTCAGCCTTCCTTGTGTGACATTCCAGGCCTGCTGTCTCATTCTCCACTGCTTCCCAGATCCGTTTCTTTTCTTCCGTGCTATGGAGGCCAGTAAATGGTTATTCCTTACCCTTTATAGATGGCACACTGGATGGCAGGAGATTTGTGCCAGGAGGCAAGTTAGTTGGAAGAACCGTAGTGAGAGGATTGTGTGTGTGTGTTTCCTCCATGGTTTCTCAGCTGGCAGATCATGAGGGGGGCTGCCTCTGGGCAGATAGAAGCGCCTCTCGGCCTTCCTGGGCTGGGTACTGCTCTTCTAAACATGCCCTGGAACTGGAGGAAGAGGCAGATTGTGTCAGGCCAGCCAGAGTGCAGATCACAGTAGAGCAGCTCTGAGTTACGGTGGAGGAATCGGTGACTTCACGTGAAAAGCACCTTTGCGTTACTGTCTGCGATCCTGGATGAACTGGGACTTGATCTCGGAATCTCTGTTTTAACCTTCAGTTCTCGCTGGCCTTGGCTTTGGAGAGAGAGGGGAGGCTGGGAGCTGGAGTCCCTCTTCCTTTGCTTCTCTGACTTCGGCATCGATAGACGCTCTGCCCAGAGCAGGAGGCAGGGCCCGGTCTGCACAGTCTCCGACAGCGGTGTGGCTTCCTGACGTTTTCTGTCCGTGTGTCTCCCCTCGATCGGCCTCAGCCCCTCAGCCACACTGAGAAGCACGTTCAGATTCTGGGCCACTCCTGCTGCCCCCAGGCCGTCTGTCTGTCCCTCTGCACTTCTGCAGTGCTATCGATTTGCCATTTGCATGCAGCTTAACCGAATTTGGGTTGCTGTGTGCTTCTAGATGCTTTTCTATCTATTGATCTGATCTAATGGTGCTTTCACCACGGTTTCTAGGAGTGCTGCCTAGGAGCACGTGGAGTGTAGCTAACTATTTTTTTCTTTAAAGCCAAGGTGGTCCAGTGGCTCAGAGGCAAGCGAGGTAAAGTGAATAGCTCCGTTTTCTTTCTAAAAGTCTGTGTATGAGGACCTTTCCCACCCTTTCTCTGCTTTCCCTTATTCAGCCGCCTGCCTCTCCTTCTGCTATCCCACTAGTCAAGATCCTACGTGTTCTCCTCACTGTGGCAGCTTAGCTTCTCTCCTGTGCCTTAGTGTAGCACATGCGTACACACGCACACATAATTATGTCTTACTGTGTGGTGTTAAAATATACAGACTGCATGTTCTCTTAGGGTCCCTCAGGCTCCTTCCCATCTGTGAATCTACAGATAGAACACCCTCCTTACTGGAAAGAACGTTATACAGCTGTGGATTGGCCTGGAGCATGTATCTGAGGATATTTAGGTCTGTGTGAGAGAGAGAGAATATGTAAGTGTGTAAAGAGGACGGGCTGGTGTGGTCAGGGGAGCCATTATCTTTTCCGTACGTTAAATGTTACATATAACCTGAGGGGACAGAATGCACTGGACAGCTCCATTGAGTTTTCTTTGGACATGTATTGATTTGGTAAGTAACAAGCTAGTAAAACAAGTATATTCTGTATATTCACAGCCACTTACCTCAAAATTTAGCAGCTTAAACTAACCATAATCATTAATTATATCATGGATTCTGTGGGTCCAGTTTTTAGGAGCAGCTTAGCTGGTAGTTCTTGCTCAGAGTATCTTAGGAAATTGCAGTCAAAATGCTGGCTGGGGATGTGGTCATTTGAAGATCTGACTTGGCTGGAGGGTCCAATTTCAAGATGGTTCACTTGCATGGCTGGCAAATTTGAGCTGGCTGTTGGCAGGAGGCCTTAGTGCTCACATCGTGGACCTGCCCATAGAGCTGTTTGGGCACCTTCAGAGCATGGCGGTTGGTTTCCCCAAGAGCTAGAGAACTGAGAGAGAGGCGGGGTGGTGGGAGCTTAATGTTTTAAAAACCTAGCCACAGGTTCACGCCTATTGCATCTTATTGGTTCCTCGGGTCAGCCTGTTCACACTTGATGAGGACTGTACAAGGGTGTGAGTACTGGAAGGCAAGAGTCATGTGGGCTAGCACAGAACAGAATCTCTGTGGCTCATGTCAGCATTTCTCACTTCACAGTCTGGTCTGGAAAGGGCACTGTCTTCTGTGAGTCATTTGGGGATGCAGAATCTTTCCATCTTGCTCTACCTTCCTCGAGGGCCACAGTGCCCTGTGTTCATCTGAGAAGGAGAAAGACAGCAAGGATTTCCTATGGGAGTTATTTTTAATCATCAGCTTTGGAGGTGGTGAGCATCATTTCTGTTCACATTTCATTGGCCAGAACTCACAAGATCTCATGAGGTAGGTTGGAAAACGTTGCCAAGTTCTGTGATTTCCGTAAAGGGAGGAGAACATGGATGTTGGCTTAGTGATTTCTGCCATATTCCACCAAATTATAAAACCCATGGTAAAGGCTCTGTGTCATTCAAGAAGGTCTAATGTCAACCAGGTAGACTGGTGGTGTCTAGGGCAGCCACAGTCACCAAATCCTCATGCTTCCTGAGGGTGGTTTTCATACCCAGCACCACTGGGCTGCCTCTGGTGGGGCAGCTGGGCGGTGGTCCAAGGAGGGATCAAGAGCTACGGTATCTTGAGCATTTTCAGCTTTTCGTAGACGAGCTTCCATTTAGTGAGGCGCATTCTGTGTGCTTTACATGTTGTTTACTTTTTGCCTGAAACCCTCCACTTAGGTATTGTCTCCACTTTATAGATGAGGATACTGAGGTTCATAAGGGTAAGTAACTCTCTTGAGAATTGCCCCCCCCCCGCCGTCCCAACAGTCAATATGTGGTGATGTTGAAGTTCAGACCCTTTCAATCAGCACTTCACTATGCTGCCTCTGAGCTCTCTGTAAGTGGAAACCATCACCGTGAGAGTCTAGAGATGCTTTAGTGGCAGTTTTGGGCCATGGCGTCTTGAGAATGGCCTCCTCCTCTCTGGGAGAGAGATGAGTCCAAAGACAGTCCCCCAATCAGAGCACATGGCTCTGCATCCTGGGGGCAGGTGGGGCTGTGGAAACAAGGAGCGTCTGTGGGCCGCACACACCAGGAAGTCTGGTGCTTTGCCTTGGCTCACCCCCCTTCTTCCCTCTGATTGTGCCTCCTGCTTCTGCCTTAGTGGGCAGGGACCTGGTGCCACATCATTCCCATCTGATAACAGTGTCACCTCTTGCTCTTGTAGGGTCTCATACTTTTTCAAGATATATTCACAGTGTATATGCATGTCTGAGCCCCTTTGCTGTTTACCTGAAACTGTCACAACATTGCTACTTGGCTATGCCCCAATTAAAAAAAAAAGGATATGTTTACATTGACCTCATAAGCACTCTATCAGGTAGGAAGAACATGTATTCTTACTCATGTTTAGAGAGGCTGAAACCCAGAGAGTTTAGTGTATTCTTCTGTTGGGCAGTGGTGATAATGGGGTGTGTGGTTTCCCTTTGGTTTGGTTTTGTAAATATAGAAAAAGTCACCCTAGAGGTTAAGACTTGTAGTAATAAATAGTTCTTGAAATTTGTATATTAATATTTGGTTATTAATAATTGTTATACCCTTGAGTAGCATTTTGTCTGTTTGCTCCCCACTCTCAAATTCATGCTGGGAAAATGACAGAGGAAGCATGGAGGAGCTGACATATGCATGGCTGAGCGTCACTTTTCCCAGAGCATCCTTATACCTCTGGCAAGATGGGGCCCGAGGCTTGGCATCCTGCCTACCTGGGAGACATCGCAAGGGACCGGTCTTATTTTTTCAGCACCTGTTTCTTCCTTTTCTGTAACTTTATCTAGGTGGAGGCATGAAGAAGACCCCTCTTTGAGAGGTTGTGTGCTTAGCTGGCAAGGCTGCTGGCACCTGTACCCCTCTCGGTAGGTCTGGAGTATTTTACCCTCTTGCTAGGGAAACCAGGATGGAGGAGAGAGACACTGCAGACAGCTAGGAGGGAAGTTTGCCCAGGATGTGGAACTTGCAGTACTAAAACCAGGACAGCTCCTGGCAAACCAGGATGGTTCATCCTTCTGGTTGGCCTCACCCCTACTATCCTTGCCCCTGCTTTTGTACCCAGGGAATCTTGTGGCTCATGACACGTGAGCATCTGGCAGGAGGCTCCTTTGTGGCTGGGGCCCCTGGTTCAGGACACAGCACTTCCCTCTACCCCAGCGGCTACTTCTCCCATCCTGGCTGTCTACCTCACTCCTTAGTTCTTTTCTCCTTCTCCTAGCCTCCAAGGATGGTGTGGACCTCTCACAGCAACATTTAAACCATTTGTTTAGCTCTGTGGTGTGTAAGGAGCCTCTCCACAAAAATCTGTATTAAAAAATAAATTTCTCCTTAAAAAAACTTTGGTTAGACAAATCTGAACCTTTGCTCTGCTTTGTTGGCATATCGGAATGGGACGCAAGCTGTGTGGTTTGAGGTTAAACTTTTAGGGTACATGTGGCAGTGACTTAATTTTGTTTTCTGAAACATCTCTAGTGTGTCCCAAAGAAGACCTTTGCCTGCAACCTCTTTTGTCCTGGCCCTGGACCACTAACTTTTCTCTAACTTGGTACTTGTATTCATTCAGAGTCATTCGGACAATTATTTCCAAACCTGCTTCTTTATTACAATAGACGTTGGTCATTCCTTGTTATCAGTGTTTCTCCTTAAATCTCATTTTTTTCTCACCTCACTGATTTTGGCAAATAAAAAATGCTCTGTGGTTTTTCAGGAAGAAAGGAATAGAGCTCTAAATAGGGTGTGCTTTTTCTGTGTAGTCTGACTTAATTCCCATGATAACCCTGTGGGGTTCTGTTCCACAGATGAAGAAGAGGAGGTGCAGGGAGGTTGACCACCTGGCTGAAATTCATAGACCGGCTTAAAAGTGATAGAACTGGAACGGGGACTGCCCATGCCTTTTCATTAGATTCTACCATACTGTTAGTTTTAGAACATTAGCTTGGAAGCCCAAACACCTGGGTCATAGTCTCATCTGGACTCGGTAACTAACTGGATGTCCTTGAGTCAGTAATTGACCATAGGACATCAGTGTCCTGCTTTGTTGGAGTAAAACAAAAGCTGGGGCTAAAAGATGAGTCCCAGAGGGGGTACCTTCCAGTGCTGACGTGTCTCTCTTCCATCATTTCTTCTCCCTGGGAAGTTCAGTCTTCACAGTCCATGTGCAGTCATGTCACCCTCCTCCCCTTGGCTGCTTTCCCACTTTTGGGGAGAGGAATTGTTTCTGTGACTTTGGATTCCTCAGACTTTGTGCTTCCTGTTGTTTACCTGGATTACCATACCTGAAAAATCATTGCAAAATATTTACTGTTTTGTCGTGGTGGTAGTAATGATGATTAATTGCTCTGCTATGGGGACAGTTGGGTGGATCATCATAGCCTGTTGTATAATATCCTCAATAGTCTGGGACAGCCTGGGAGTAGGTAAAGAATTAAGTAACATCTTAAGATTCTTTCTTAACACCTGGAAAAGCTACTAATTGTTTGGTTTGATGGACCAGGTTTTGTACTAGGTATTGAAAATACAAGATACCTAGTTATTGCAGTCTGGTTAAGGGAAACACAGTTAATAATAAAAGAAGCAAACAAATAGTTCTAAACTCACAACTCTGATAAGTGAAACCAAGTGTAACAGGGATAACTAACCTGGACAGTGAGCTGAAAGAAGGCCGAGCATTTTGTGTACATTATCTCAGTTAGTCCTTACAGTGGCTCTGTAAGGGTGTTGTCTTTTCCCCATTATACAAAGAAGAAACTGAAGCTCAGATTTCAACCCAGGTCTGACTCCAAAGCGCAGGCACTTTATCCTATACCTCATTTCTTCCCTTGCTGCTGCTGCTAAGTTACTTCAATGGTGTCTGACTCTGTGCGACCCCATAGAGGGCAGCCCACCAGGCTCCCCCGTCCCTGGGATTTTCCAGGCAAGAACACTGGCGTGGGTTGCCATTTCCTTCTCCGATGCATGAAAGTGAAAAGTGAGGGCCTTTAATCCCAGCCTCTGTAATTCTCTGCAGGGCCATCACTTACTGTGGGCAGAACAGATAGAAGCTCTTATGTTGTGATTTGAAGGCTATAGTTAAAAGGCATCTCTGTCTTCAAATGCACACTCTACTGATCTGATGCTCAGTGCTAGGACTCTGGCCAGGGAACTGCCTTTGAGGATATTTGGTTTCCATGAGATGCTCTTAAGGTGTGAGTGTGTCATCTGGCTGAGATAGTAAATTAGGGCATTTGCTGGTGTTGTCCTAGTTTGTCTACTTAGCTAGCTGTGTGCGGAATACATGGAGACAGGGGACTTGGAGCCGGGACAGGTAAGTTTTGGTGGGGAAAGGATGGGGACAAGAAAAGCAATTGCCTGGATGGTTGGTTCTGCACTGGGAGGAGGGCTAGAAACAGGGTACCTGGAAAGATGAAGGATGGGACCACAAGTGAGAGGTGAAAGGTCATTAGAGATAAACTTTTCCTCTGCTGGTCTTGATACCATGTTTCTCTGTCTACATCATTTCACCCTTCTGAGATACAAGTGATCATTTTATTTTATTTTTTTTGCCAGCTCTTAGGTGAGCTGGTATTTATTGCCCCTGTTTCACACAGATCAGAAACCTGTGCAGCCTAGTGGCTGAGCCAAGAGTAGGTTGACTCATATCTCTCTCTGGAGTTCTTGAACCTGCTGCTGCTCAGGGTTTAGATGGCGTCAGGGTGAAAGCCCAGCCTGTTAGGCTTCTCAGCAGCTGGTCCTCATGAGCATCACTTTAGCTTCTCTCTTGCTGTCTCCCTACTCCTGATCATTTATCTTTTAAACTGTCCCCTCTTTATGCCTTAGCTTCTCAGGGCACCGTTTGGCAGAGCTGAGAGGACTTGAGACACCTATTTGAGAGTAGTGAAGCCATATCCATAGTGTCCTTTGAACTCTAAAGATGAGAAGAACTATAATGTACAGAAGAGAAGGTCCCTGGGTGCAGGGTGATGAGAACTATCTTTCTGTGTTTGATGGGGGGGAGTAGAGTCTGAATCTTCATGGAGAGCAGTTTTAGCTTGCTGTGGGGAGAACTTTCCAACAGTTAAAGCTATTGTCTGAGATAAGAACTTCATCAGTGGTTGTGTTTAAGCACAAGCTGGTTAACAACCTGGCAGGGATCTATGGGAGAGAGAAAAATGTCAGGTGTATGTGTGGAGAGGGAGGGCTGTCAGACAGTGTGATCTGCGTTTACTGTCCCTTCTGACCTTGAAATTCTGCTTCCTTAATATGATAACTGGAGAAGGCAATGGCACCCCACTCCAGTACTCTTGCCTGGAAAATCCATGGACCGAGGAGCCTGGTGGGCTGCAGTCCATGGGGTCGCTAAGAGTCGGACACGACTGAGCAACTTTACTTTCATTTTTACTGTCATGCGTTGGAGAAGGAAATGGCAACCCACTCCAGTGATCTTGCCTGGAGAATCCCAGGGACGGGGAAGCCTGGTTGGGTGCCGTCTATGGGGTTGCACAGAGTTGTACATGACTGAAGTGACTTAGCAATGTGATAACACAACTTTTTGATTTTTCCATTTTAATCACAGTCTTTGACTGTTGAGATTTTTAAATTGGAAAATGTGTAATGTATTGTTTTACCTTTTTGGGGGTGTGTCTTTAAAAATATTTTCCTGTCTGGAAGTTTGTTTGGTACTGTTTGTGTTTGGAGATCACTTCAGTAAGCCTAATGTACTTGAGCAGTCCCAGAAATGGTGTGGTGTTTGGACTCTGTGCTCTGGAAACTTTGGCATGATATAGAAATAATCTACTTTGTGAGGTTCTATTCAGTTTTACTGTACTGGAGAGTAGGAATGTGAAATGGGATTGCTAAACTCTTACAATATAGAAAAAATTCATTTTCTTTGGGGGAGGGAAATGTTTCTTCTGCAACTGGAGCTAAAATCCAGTACAGTTAGAGCTCCTTTTCCCCAGACAGTCCCTGGGGAATTGTCTATTTGGTGAACTCAGACATCTTGATGACAGGCAGCAAAGCAGAAAGGGACAGAAGAGAGGTTTGCGCAGCCAAGATGGATGGTGAGTCTCAGCCTCGTGTTGGCGGAGAGCGCTCAGAATCTAATTTGGCTGCAGTTGTTCTTCGTTTTTACAGCAGACCGAAAGGGAGAGAGTTATGGCATTGTTTTTTAATGACAACTTTAGCGAGATATAATAATTCACCCTAATAAGCCTGTGCAACCCAGTGGTTTTTAGTATATTCACAGTTGTGGAACTGATATCTAGTTGCAGAATATTTTCATCATCTGCAAGGAAAACCTGTACCATTAGCAGTCATTTCCCCAGTCCCTGGCAACCACTAATTCCACTTCCTGTTTCTATGAAATTGCCTATTCTGGACATTCCTATAAATAGAATCATATATGTAGCCTTCTGTGACTAGCTATTCTTAGTTACCATAAGTTTTCAAGATTCATCCATACTGTAGCATGTATCAATATTTCATTGCTTCTTATTGCCAAAGGGTACTGTGTGGATGTGCCATCTTTTCTTATCCATGCACCCATTGATGTACATTTGTGTTGCTTCCATTTTTTGGCTTTTATGCATAAAGTGAAAAAGTGAAAGGGTTAGTCACTCAGTCATGTCCGACTCTTTATGATTCCATGGACTATAGCCTGCCAGGCTCCTCTGTCCATGGAGTTCTTCAGGCAAGAATGCTGGAGTGGGTTGCCACTAATGCTGCTACAGATGTTCGTGGATAAGTTGTTGCATAGCCATGTGACTTTTTTTTTTTTTTTTTTTTTTTGGGGAAAGGGTCATGCTGTATGGAATGTGGGATCTCCTTTCCTTGACCAGGGATTGAACTCATGCCCACTAACAGTGGAAGCACAGAGTCTTAACCATTGAACTGCCAAGGAAATCCTAGTCATACCGTCATTTCTCTTGGATTTAAATTTACCAGTGGAATTGCTGGTTTATATGTTAGCTCTGTTTAACTTTTAGAGGAACTGCCAAACTTTTCCAAAGTGGCTGCATTATTTCCTACTGCAATTTCTCCATATCCTTGTCAGCACTTGTGACTGGCTTTTTTATTTTAGTGGTCCTAGTAAGTATGAAGTATCTCGTTGTGGTCCTGATTTGCATTTCCCTCGGGACTAATGATTGAACATCTTTTCAAGTTTGTATTGGCCATATTCTTATCTTCTTTGGAGAAATGTCTATTCATATTCTTAGTCCAGTTTTCCTTTGGGTTGTTTGTCTCCTATTGTTCTAAGAGTTATTCTGAATTAAACTCCTTTATCAGGTATGATCTATGAATCTTTTTTTTTCCCATTCTGTGAATTGTATTTTAGCTTTCTTGATATCACTTGAAGCACAAGGAATTTTACTTTTAAATCCAGTTTGTTTTCTTTGGTTTGTGTCATATCTAAGACACTGTTGTCCACTCTGAGTATGTCATGAGGACACACTCCTTTAATTTATTCTAAGAGTGTCATAGTTTTAGCTCTTATATTGAGGTGTATGATAAAGTTTGAGTTAATTTTCACATATGATATGTGGTTGTTGTTCATTCGCTAAGTTGTGTCTGACTCTTTATGACCTCATGAACTGAAGCACGCCAGGCTTCCCTGTCCTTCACTGTCTCCCAGAGTTTGCTTAAGTTCATGTCCATTGAGTCAGTGTTGCCATCCAACCATCTCATCCTCTGTTGTCCCCTACTCCTCCTGCCTTCAATCTTTTCCCAGCATCAGGGTCTTTTCCAGTCAGCTCTTCGTATCAGGTGGCCAAAGTATTGGAGTTTCAGCTTCAGCATCAACCCTTCCAGTGAATATTCAGGGTTGATTTCCTTTAGGATTGACCAGTTTGATCTCCTTGCTGTCTAAGGGATATGTGGTAGGAGTCTCATTTCATTCTTTTGCATGTGTCCCAGCACCTTTGTTAGAAAGACCCTTTTCTTCCAATGAATTATCATGCCACTGCTGTCAAAAATCAGTTGGCTGTAAATGTAAGGGTTTATCTCTGGACTCTCAGTTTTGTTCCATTGATCTGTATGTCCAGCTTTATGCCAGCATCATGCAATCTCTATTATTGTATTTATGTAGTTGAATTGAGAAGTCTGACTCCTACAGCTTTTTGATTGATTTGGCAAGTCTGGGTCCCTTGCACTTTTGGATAAATTTTAGGATTGACTTGTCAATTTATACAGAAAAGGAAGATGGGATTCTATGATTTTATGGTACAATAAATGTATATTTGGCCTCTGGTTTCTGGCATAGAACTCCTAAAACTCTTAGAATTTCCTCAGTAATAGGAGTGAGGGGAGCATCTGTTGTTACTCATATGCAGTCCCTTTCACACTTACCTGAATTGATGCTAATAAGGTGGTTCTTAGTGGGACCCTAATAGCTTTGAGATGGGGGCACGGTGTCAGATGAACCAATCTTATGGTTAGAGGTTTAGGGCTTTCAGCCATCTCCCAACCTCTGGGCAAGTGAGAGGGGCTGGAGATTAAGTCCAACCTCAATGGCCAGTGACTTAATCAACTATGCCTATATAATAGAATGTTCATGAAAACTGTGAACAGTGAGATTTGGGGAACTTCCAGGTTACTGTTGGGAGAGTGATGTGCCCAGGGAGGCTTATCAGAGTTTTGCTCCTCTTCTCACATACTTTGCCTTATAAATCTCTTCATCTGGCTGTTCACTTGTATCCTTGATCGTAATTCAGTGCTAGTAAGGAAAGTGTTTTCCTGAGTTCTGTTAGCTATTATAGCAAATTATCAAACCTGAGAGGGGGTTCATGGGAACACATAATTTATAGCTGGTTGGCCAGAAATACAGAAGACCCAGGACTCGTGATTGGCATCTGAAGTGGAAGGGCAGTCTTATGGGACTGAGCCTTTAACTGTAGGATCTGTGCTAACTCTGAATAGTTAGGATCAGAATTGAATCAAATTGTAGGATGCCCGGTTGATGTTTGCAGAGAAGTAGAGAATTACTCACAGGAGAGGGAAATGGCACCCAACTCCAGTGCTCTTGCCTAGAAAATCTTGGATGGAGGAGCCTGGTAAGCTGCAGTCCATGGGGTCGCTAAGGGTTGGACACGACTGAGCGACTTCACTTTCACTTTTCACTTTGATGCATTAGAGAAGGAAATGGCAACCCACGCCAGTGTTCTTGCCTGGAGAATCCCAGGGATGGGGGAGCCTGGTGGGCTGCCATCTATGGGGTCACATAGAGTCAGACACGACTGAAGCAATTTAGCAGCAGAAGCAGCAGTAGAGAATTACTTGGTGTGAAAAATCGACACATTTGATATCAGAATCACTGATAATAAAAAGTTTCTAGGTTTTAATAGAAATAGTGTTGAATTTGTAGATCAATTTGGATAGTATTGCCTCTTTACAGTATTAAGTCTTTTGAACAATGAACGTGGTAAGTCTTTCCATTGATTTATGCTGTCTTGAATTATGATACACCCTCTTCCGACAACACAAGAGAAGACTGTATACACGGACATCACCAGATGTTCAACACTGAAATGAGATTGATTATATTCTTTGCAGCCACACATGGAGAAGCTCTATACAGTCAGCAAAAACAAGACTAGGAGCTGACTGTGGCTCAGATCATGAACTCCTTATTGCCACATTCAGACTTAAATTGAAGAAAGTAGGGAAAATCACTAGACCATGCAGGTATGACCTAAAACAAATCCCTTATGATTATACAGTGGAAGTGAAAAATAGATTTAAGGGACTAGATCTGATAGAGTGCTTAATGAACTATGGACTGAAGTTTGTGACATTGTACAGGAGACAGGGATCAAGACCATCCCCATGGAAAAGAAATGCAAAAAAAGCAAAATGGCTGTCTGGGGAGGCCTTACAAATAGCTGTGAAAAGAAGAGAAATGAAAAGCAAAGGAGAAAAGGAAAGATATAAGCATCTGAATGCAGAGTTCCAAAGAATAGCGAGAAGAGATAAGAAAGCCTTCCTCAGTGATCAATGCAAAGAAATAGAGGAAAGCAACAGATTGGGAAAGACTAGAGATCTCTTCAAGGAAATTAGAGATACCAATGGAATTTCATGCAAAGATGTGCTCAATAAAGGACAGGAATGATGTGGACCTATAGAAGCAGAAGATATTAAGAAGAGGTGGCAAAAATACATGGAAGAACTGTACAAAAAAGATCTTCACAACCAAGATAATCATGATGGTGTGATCCCTCACCTAGAGCCAGACATCTTGGAATGTGAAGTCAAGTGGGCCTTAGAAAGCATCACTACAAACAAAGCTAGTGGAGGTGATGGAATTCTAGTTGAACTATTTCAAATCCTGAAAGATGATGCTGTGAAAGTGCTGCACTCAATATGCCAGCAAATTTGGAAAACTCAGCAGTGGCTACAGGACTGGAAAAGGTCCGTTTTCATTCCAATCCCAAAGAAAGGCAATGCCAAAGAATGCTCAAACTACCACACAATTGCACTCATCTCACATGCTAGTAAAGTAATGCTCAAAATTCTCCAAGCCAGGCTTCAGCAATATGTGAACCATGAACTTCCAGATGTTCAAGCTGGTTTTAGAAAAGGCAGAGGAACCAGAGATCAAATTGCCAACATCTGCTGGATCATGGAAAAAGCAAGGGAGTTCCAGAAAAACATCTATTTCTGCTTTATTGACTATGCCAAAGCCTTTGACTGTGTGGATCACAATAATCTATGGACAATTCTGAAAGAGATGGGAATACCAGACCACCTGACCTGCCTCTTGAAAACCTGTATGCGGATCAGGAAGCAACAGTTAGAACTGGGCATGGAACAACAGACTGGTTCCAAAGAGGAAAAGGAGTACATCAAGGCTGTATATTGTCACCCTGCTTATTTAAATTATATGCAGAGTACATCTTGAGAAATGCTGGGCTGGAAGAAGCACAAGCTGGAATCAATATTGCCGGGAGAGATATCAATAACTTCAGATATGGAGGATGACGCCACCCTTATGGCAGAAAGTGAAGAGGAGCTAAAAAGCCTCTTGATGAAAGTGAAAGAGGAGAGTGAAAAAGTTGGCTTAAACCTCAACATTCAGAAAACGAAGATCACGGCATCTGGTCCCATCACTTCATGGGAAATAGATGGGGAAACAGTGGCTGACTTTATTTTTGCGGGTTCCAAAATCACTGCAGATGGTGATTGCAGCCATGAAATTAAGACACTCCTTGAAAGGAAAGTTATGACCAACCTAGATAACATACTCAAAAGCAGAGACATTGCTTTGCCAACAAAGGGCCATCTAGTCAAGGCTATGGTTTTTCCAGTGGTCATGTGTGGATGTGAGAGTTGGACTATGTTGAAAGCTGAGTGCCAAAGAATTGATGCTTTTGAACTGTGGTGTTGGAGAAGATTCTTGAGAGTCCCTTGGACTGCAGATCCAACTAATCCCTTCTAAAGGAGATCAGTCCTGGGTGTTCTTTGGAAGGACTGATGCTAAAGCTGAAACTCAAGTACTTTGGTCACCTTATGTGAAGAGTTGACTCATTGGAAAAGACTGTGATGCTGGGAGGAATTGGGGGCAGGAGGAGAAGGGGACGACAGAGGATGAGATGGATGGATGGCATCACTGACTCAATGGGCGTGAGTTTGAGTGAACTCCAGGAGTTGGTATGGACAGGGAGGCCTGGCGTGCTGCTATTCATGGGGTCGCAAAGAGTCGGAAATGATTGAGCAACTGAACTGAACTGAATTATGATTTATATTTTTTGCTATCTTTATGTTGTCTTTCAATTATTATTTACAATTTTCAGTGTAAGTCTTAAACTTATTCCTAACCATTTTACTCTTTTTGAATATTACTGTATGCTACTTTAATAGAGTTGTTTCCTTAATTTCATTTTTAGCTCATTCAGTCATTCTAATAGTTTTGTGTTTGTGTGCAGTCCTTATTTTCTATATAAAGATCACGTTATCTGTAAATAGATACGGCTTTGCTTCTTCTGTTTTTTTTTTTTTTTTTTTCAGTCTGGATGCCTTTTATTTCTTTTCTAGCCTAATTTCCCTAACTAGGACTTCTAGATCAATGTTGAATAGAAGGGGTGAGAGTGAACTTGTTTGGCTTGGTCGTGACCTTAGGGAAAAAAATTTAGTCTTTTACCATTAAGTATGATGTTGGCCCTGGGTTTTCTGAAGATATTCCTTATTAGATTGAAGAAGTTCCCTTTCATTGATAGTTTGAGTGTTTTCGTCATGAAAGGATATTGGATTTTTGTCAAATGCTTTTTATCTATTGGGAAGATCATTTGGTCTTTGTCCTTTATTCTATTAATATGGTGTATGCATTAATTGATTTTCATGTATTGAACCAACCTTGCATTCTTGTAATAAATTCTTCTTGGTCATTGTATATAATCCTTTTTATATGTTGTTGGATTTGTGTTGCTAGTACTTGAGGATTTGGGGACAGTTGTTAAAGGCAGAAGCATATATGCCATTTTGTTATCATCCTTGCTGCTAATGGTAGGAAGCGTTAGAAAAATACTAAAAGTCAGCCTCAATGACTCAAAAGTCTTAGCAGTAATCTGGAGACATTTCTCATGGAGTCATTGCTGATATTAGCTATTAAGTGATGTTTATAATGGTTATTCTGAATCTTGAAGTATGTTGGATTCTAGCTCAGAGTCTCAATTATTAAGGAAGGGGATAATACACTTTAGGGCCATTTCTAGTCAATGAAGAGAAAGTAGAGAAAAGATTGGTTTGTAAAAAGAGGTACAGGCCAGTTATCTGGAAATCTTACTCAGTTGTGAGGCTCTGCTCAGTGATAAATGACCATTGTACTAGAGATCCTGCATCTCCAACCCCAAGCAGGTTTTTCCTGGTGACAGCCTGTTCCCTAGAGGGAATATGGCCAAGGATTCACCACAAACTGAGCCTCTCCTGCGAGGCTCTGTGCATGCCCCACAGTCAGCTCCTCCCTGCTGGGAGCGGCTGTGGGGAAAGGGGAGTCTGTCTGTGTCTGTGTGGCTCGGTCACTGGTGACACTCCGCTCATGCTGTTCATCCCGTCCTTTCTCTGTGAGCCTGCTGGGGTTGGATTCTTGATTCCATCCTCCGTTAACCCTCTGGCATTTTGAATCACCTCGTTTTGTGCAGAGGCGTTAGTCTTTGAGAATGCAATATGAGATTACTGTAGAGCTACAAGTTCTGCATTTTCAGGGTCTTACAAGCCTACAAAACAAGAGTGTAATGATGTAAAGAACAAGATCTCTTTATGGTTGTATAATTTTAAAAAAACTAACACTTCCACCTGCATTATCTAATTTGGTTCTTATGACAACCTCGACTTCTAGTTCAGATGTACTATACTCTATGCAACAGACAGGTTTGGAGAGTTTAAATACTTAGAATCTCGCAGGAGAGGTATAGAGTGTTGGTGCTGGGAGATCCTCTCTAGTGTCATCCTGGGGCCTCCTCATCTCTGTTTCTTCCATTCCCTGCTTCTCTCCAGTGGTGGGATTATGTTTCTCTCCTTCAGTGTCATTGCTCCATTTTCATAATGAATGTCTTCAGTTCCATAACTGAAGTCATTCAATGAGTCAAGTGATGATCCATTTGCTTTTTTCTACAAATCTTCCTGCTCTGACATTTTAAATTGGTTTGCTTTTGACCTCATGATCGTTTTGGTGTCCATATGCAGGCATACTTGTCCAGCTCAATTTGAGTTTAATGCAGTGAACTAGGCCTTATTGAGGCACTGGCTTGTCTTCTTCCTGATTGCTTCTTTCCTACTGAAGTATCAGTGTTTCAGTGCAAGGTAGGGAGACTCACTTTGCTTCTGGTTCTGCCACTCACAAACTATATTCTGTTCTCTTTGAACCTCAGTTTTCCCTTCTGTAAAATGAAGGGTTGGATCAAAGACCTTTAAGGCCACTTAAGCTCTGCTGTTGGGTCTGACTTCCCTAATGATTGTATCGTGTTCTTTGTCTCTCTCTTCCTGGCTTACCTGGCTGCTTTACAGGTGATGATTTCATTATCATGGAATGTTAGTGTTGTCAGTGATTTTCAGCCTCTCACTGGGCCTCGGGCTTCCCCCGTTTTCTTTTTTTTCTGTAGGAGAAATAACCTGCTGGCTGAGTAAGCATCTCAGGTGTAAGAGCTGGAAAATACTCCCTGACCAGAATGTAGGCTAGCCCCTGCCCCACGCCTGCATCTGTCATGCAACCAGAGCGCTTAATTGCAGAGCTGAAGCTTTCATTCAAGAGCTAATAGTTGAAAGACTAGAACAGGTTTTCTGTCTTACTGCTTCCTTCTCTTTGCTGTATCATTCAGAGTCCTCATAATAAAGAAAAATGATTAAACCAACCCATCTAAGCTTGTGCTAATGGAGACTAAAAGAACCCATGGGCACATTGCATGGTTCAGTCTCATCCTCTGTGCCTTTTAGAGAATGGTAAGGCATTAGCATAAAGACAAGTCACCACAATTATTTATTTTGCACCCAGTCCCTTAATGTTGAGGAGCAGGAAGGATTCTGCTGTGATCTCTGGCACATTCATCGGCCCCCGCTGAGTCCCTGATCAATAGTGACACAGTAGCATCAGATGGCCTTCAAATAGTACTTCCTTTTTCAGATGGGCTGAGAGAGAGAGGAAGAAATATAAGTGCTTCATTCCTCTTCGACTACAAATAAATAAAGACGTGGTGTGCAGCTGCATCTCAAGCATTTTGGAAGCTTTTCTGGTGTGTGGGTGTTGGGGGGTAGGGAAAGCGGGGAGAGGGGAACCTCCACTGAGGCTTCTGTCTTGTTGCAGGCGGGGATGAGAACACGGGTAAATGTCTGTTTGGGTGCTTCTCAGTCCCCACTGCCCCTCCTGCACGCGGAACCACCTGGAGGATGGAGCAGATTACACAAGTAGGGAGCGGGACACCCTGAGACCATTTGCTTTTTCATCCCCCTCCCCAGAGCGCTTATTAGAAGGTCATCGGCTGAGTGTGTGCCCTGGAATCTGGGCCCGCTGCTGCCACTGCAGTTAATGCTGCTTTGTTCAGTGCTAAATGAGGCGAGAACTTTCACCCAGGTCACATTCATAATCCCGCTCAGCTGCGCACGGAGAGCAGTTTCTGCAGGCAAGGAGGAACTTTCCCATTGGAGTTGTTGCGCTCACCCGGGCTGGGTGCGTGTGTGCCAAGTTGCTTTAGTTGTGTCGACCTTTGGACTGTAGCCCTCCAGACTTCTCTGTCCTTGAGGTTTTCCAGGCAAGAATACTGGAGTGGGTTGCCATGCTCTCCCCCAAGGCCTCTTTCTGACCCAGGGATCAAACCCCTGTCTCTTACGTCTCCTGCAATGGCAAGCAGGTTCTTTAGCCCTAGTGCCACCTGGGAGAACAGGCTTTTCATGCCACTTCTGCCATGAGCTGCATCCTTGGGCAGGTCACCTGACCTCTGTGGGCTGCAGTTGCCCCCACTCTTCAGCATATACTTGAGTCTTACTCTGCCAGGCTCAAAGGTCTGGGAACACAGAAATATGAGGGCAGGGGCCCAGCTGTCAAGGAGCTTCCATTCTAGTGGGCATGGCAGATGGTGACATGTAAATGAGGTAGAACCGTAAGTGTGAATCATGTTAACTGCTGGGAAAGATACAGAGTGATGTGTAAAAATGTAACTTTAGATGAAGTCATAATGGTGAATATTTACTAAGCATTGGCAGGATACCCAGCTGTGCTAAATGCTTTTCATATGTTCTTTCTTAATCTTCCTTTTGTGACATAACTTTGGACATGGTTCCTAAGGTTCCTTTGGATTTGGAATTGTCTGCTCCTATGATTCCAAGATTTTAGCAACTGATAGAGGGTTGGTTAAGGGATTCACTCAGATGGGCCATCACAGCTGCTGATTTCTAGATGCAAACAGAATACCAGGTTTCCCATGTGGCGCTAGTGGTAAAGAGCTTTCCAGTGCAGGAGACATAGGAGATGGGGGTTCGATCCCTGGGTCAGGATGGTCCCCTGGAGGAGGTCATGACAACCCTTTCCAGTATTCTTGCCTGGAGAATCCCTGTGGACAGAGGAGCCTGGAGGGCTACAGTTCATGGGGTCACATGAGTCAGGCACAGCTGAAGCCACTTAGCATGCACGAGATTTCCTACTGCTTGTGTGTATTTTCAGAGGACACAGTGTGGCCAGGAGACTTGAAGGGCATCAGAAGGTAGGCACAGTGTTGGAATTTGAACCTGGCCAGGTTTGGGACCTGAAGGAAGAGAGTTAATGAGAATGCCGACAGTGGAGAGGGTCCTGGCCTGGGGGCCAGGAGCTGGGGGTGGGGGTTGGGGGCTTGTCTACCATCTGCCAACTGCTTTAGGCCTCGTTGTTGATCTCTCTCATAGGAGGTGCATCCTCCTGAACCTCATACGGTTGTGCCAGGAGCTGAGGCTGTAGCACTGAGTGGTTTTCAGAGAGAAGATGTGAGTTGGGAATGCAGAGATCCAGGGACCATTACACTGTGCCCATTTGTGGGGCCCCTGTCCTTTTACTCCAGGAGAATGTGGCACTTTCTCCAGGAGAATGTGGTCTATCTCTGTGGTCTTGCCTGCACTGACGTAAGATTCTTCTGTCTTCTGAAGAGTGTAGATTTTTGTTCTTAAGGACAGTTAACACAACAGGTCTTAAATCCTAAATTTGCCTCTACTGACGTGAGCAGTACAAGCAGATCGGTGTCTCAGATGGTAAAGAATCTGCCTGCAATGCAGGAGACCTGGGTTCAATCCCTCGGTGGGGAAGACCCCCTGGAGAAGAGACTGGCAACTCCAGTATTCTTCCATTCTGGAATGGAGAATTCCATCGACAGAGGAGCCTGGTGGGCTACAGTCCATGGGGTCACAAAGTCGTGCATGACTGGGTGACTTACACGATTACATGAGGTGAGAAACTGCCACCTCCTGCTAGACCCCTTGGAGCCTGTTTTGCTCATGTGGAGCTGGTGGAGGGGGGGGTCATCCAAGACCTGAGTAGCATTTATATATGATTGGGGTTCCTTTCCTGTCAGCAACTTCTGCTCTCTTTCAGGCTCTCTGGTTGTTCACGTCTCTGATGACCAACTTCCCAGGCCCTCTGAGTGAGCATTTTAGCCTAAGCTCCAGGCAGTCAGTATTGCACTTGTGGGATTCTGCTGTTGGGCAAAACTGCACCAACCATGTCTTATTTAGTGTGGTTCCCTACTTTCAAGGGTTGATTCCCTACCAATCTCTGCCTGCTTTTGGTCTCTCTCCAGTGCCTTCAAAGTTATTTTTATTATTTCAGCCAATCAGTCAGTTCAGTTGTTCAGTCTGTCCTACTCTTTGTGACCCCATGAACTGCATCATGCCAGGCCTCCTTGTCCGTCACCAACTCCCAGAGTTTAATCAAACTCATGTCCGTTGAGTCAGTGATGGCATACAGCCATCTCATCCTCTGTCGTCCCCTTCTCCTCCTGCCCCCAATCCCTCCCAGCATCAGAGACTTTCCCAATGAGTTAACTCTTTGCATGAGGTGGCCAAAATACTGGAGTTTCAGCTGTAGCATTAGTCCTTCCAAAGAACACCCAGGACTGATCTCCTTTAGACTGGACTGGTTGGATCTCCTTGCTGTCCAAGGGACTCTCAAGAATCTTCTCCAGCACCACAGTTTAAAAGCATCAATTCTTTGGCACTCAGCTTTCTTCACAGTCCAACTCTCACATCCATACATGACCACTGGAAAAACCATAGCCTTGACTAGATGGATGGACCTTTATTGGCAAAGTAATGTCTCTGCTTTTGAATATGCTATCTAGGTTGGTCATAATTTTCCTTTCAAGGAGTAAGCGTCTTTTAATTTCATGGCTGCAATCAGCATCTGCAGTGATTTTGGAGCCGGCAAAAATAAAGTCAGCCACTGTTTCCACTGTTTCCCCATCTATTTGCCATGAAGTGATGGAACCAGATGCCAAGATCTTCGTTTTCTGAATGTTGAATTTTAAGCCAACTTTTTCACTCTCTTTCACTTTCATCAAGAGGCTCTTTAGTTCCTCTTTACTTTCTACCATAAGGGTGGTGTCATCTGCATATCTGAGATTATTGATATTTCTCCCGGCAATCTTGATTCCAGGTTGTGCTTCTTTAAGCCCAATGTTTCTCATGATGTACTCTGCATATAAGTTAAGTTAGCCAGGTGACAATATACAGCCTTGACATACTCCTTTTCCTATTTGGAACCAGTCTGTTGTTCCATGTCCAGTTCTAACTATTGCTTCCTGACCTGCATTCAGGTTTCTCAAGAGACAGGTCAGGTGGTCTGGTATTCCCATCTCTTTCAGAATTTCCCACAGTTTATTGTGATCCACACAGTCAAAGGCTTTGGCATAGTCAATAAAGCAGAAATAGTTGTTTTTCTGAACTAGGTTCCTTTTCCATGATTCAGCGGATATTGGAAATTTGATCTCTGATTTTTCTGCCTTTTCTAAACCCAGCTTGAACATCTGGAAGTTCACAGTTCACGTATTGCCGAAGCTTGACTTGTAGAATTTTGAGCATTACTCTACTAGCATGTGAGATGAGTGCAATTGTGTGGTAGTTTGAGTATTCTTTGGCATTGCCTTTCTTTGGGATTGGAATGAAAACGGACCTTTTCCAGTCCTATGGCTACTGCTGAGTTTTCCAAATTTGCTGTCATATTGAGTGCAGCACTTTCACAGCATCATCTTTCAGGATTTGAAATAGCTCAACTGGAATTCCATCACCTCCACTAGCTTTGTTTGTAGTGATGCTTTCTAAGGCCCACTTGACTTCACATTCCAAGATGTCTGGCTCTAGGTGAGGGATCACACCATCATGATTATCTTGGTTGTGAAGATCTTTTTAATGCAGTTCTTCTGTGTATTCTTGCCACCTCTTCTTAATATCTTCTTCTATAGGTCCATACCATTTCTGTCCTTCATGGAGCCCATCTTTGCATGAAATGTTCCCTTGATATCTCTTAATTTCTTTGAAGAGATCTCTAGTCTTTCCCATTCTGTTGTTTTCCTCTATTTCTTTGCATTGATTGCTGAGGAAGGCTTTCTTATCTCTTCTTGCTATTCTTTGGAACTCTGCATTCAGATGCCTGTATCTTTTCTTTTCTCCTTTGCTTTTGGCTTCTCTTCTTTTTACAGCTATTTGTAAGGCCTCTTCACATAGCCATTTTGCTTTTTTACATTTCTTTTCCATGGGGATGGTCTTGATCTTTGTCTCCTATACCGTGTCACGAACCTCATTCCATAGTTCATCAGGCACTCTTCTATCAGATCTAGGCCCTTAAATCTATTTCTCACTTGCACTGTATAATCATAAGGGATTTGATTTAGGTCATACCTGAATGGTCTAGTGGTTTTCCCTACTTTCTTCAATTTAAGTCTGAATTTGGCAGTAAGGAGTTCATGATCTGAGCCACAGTCAGCTCCTAGTCTTGTTTTTGCTGACTGTATGGAGCTTTGTCATGTTTGGCTGCAAAGAACATAGTCAATCTGATTTCAGTGTTGACCATCTGGTGATGTCCATGTGTAGAGTCTTCTCTTGTGTTGTTGGAAGAGGGTGTTTGCTATGACCAGTGTGTTCTCTTGGCAAAACTCTATTAGCCTTTGTCCTGGTTCATTCTGTACTCTAAGGCCAAATTTGCCTGTTACTCCAGGTGTTTCTTGACTTCCTACTTTTGCATTTCAACTAGTAGACCTAGTTTTTTAGAGTGGTTTTAAGATACAGAAAACTTGAGTAGCAAGGAGAGCTCCCATACACCCCTTCAACCCCCCTGCTTAGTCTCCTGTTATTCCTGTCTTGCATTAGTGTCTACCTTGGATGCAATTGATAAGCCAGTATTGATAATTATTATTAACTAATAGACATAGTTTATGTGTATCCATAGTTCCCTCTTTGTACATTTTATGCAGTTATTTCTTTGTATCTTGACCAGTTTGTGAGAGGCCAAGTCTAAGGATACCAGTTTCTCCAGCATCATCACAAGCCGATAATTTGATGTGTTTATTTTTGATTCATACATAAGCTTTTTTCCAAAAATACGTGACAGAAACCTTTTAAATAAAGGGCTGTTCCTTGAGGAGGGTAAGGGCAGAAAGTCTCACAAGTCAGTGGGTGGTGATAATATTCGTGACTCTGTTAAGCTGTTATGTCTTGCTGCTTTTAGTGTGATTCACCAAAAAACACTACAGTTCAGTTCATCACAGTCTTCAGAAATTAATCTCTAAAAAATAGGGTGGAAGCAAGTAAATGATGAAAAAGCACCCGTCACCCCCAAAAAACCAACTTCCTGAGGTATTAACCTAGCACCAAGGCTGAGGTTTCTCTGGAAACTTACAAAGAATATTTGAAGTCCTTTGGTTAACCTTATTTGCACTTAACTCCTCCTTATCTGGAAGATGAAGCCACAGATAAACTGACTCATAAATCTTGTATATTGATTACTTAGTACAATTTGCATCTTCCTTCTAGTTTTTTGTTTTTGTTTTTCTTGTCTAAATGGTAGTGAAAAGGAAGCAGGCCCTGATATTTTTGAACTTAAGTGGTTGCGTGGGCTTCCTGATCTGTCTGGTCTAAGACTGTCTTGTATTTTGCCCAGAATGGAGCCTCAGGGTGGACTGAGATTAGCTGTGGTGGTGGTGGTAATGGTTAGGCATGGAGATACTCTTTTGTTATGGAGTTATACAGGTGCATAATGGCAGTAATTACTTATCGTACTCTCTGATTTTTGACCCCTCCTCTGCTTCCCTGAAATTGTTGCTCTGCTTTTTGGTTCGTCATTAGTGTGGATGTTTAGTTTTTGATCCCTGTTTCATGTCTCCTTTTAATCTCCTCGAATAACCATAAGGTCTAGCTCTGGTAGAGATGGGTGTCTGCTCCATACGCTCTCTCAGAAAGGCAGATTTGTGATTTTCTTCAGATGGTTGAGAAGGAAGATGAGCGTGTGGTGTGACTGCAAGTGGGATGTGTTAGTGAGCGTGGGATGACCGCGTGCATGCTTCGTGTGGGCTGTGTGAGATGTGTGTGTGTGGTGAGTCATGTGTATGCACGTGCCACATGTGTGTGAGCATGTGTGCACTGATGTGTGTGAAGGTGTGTGGTGAGCACATGCACACGTACCAGCTGGCTAATGGCGTGAAGGAGGCATAGATAGCCTATCGATGTTGGGTATCCTCATGTGAGCGCCTTCACGTGCAGAATGCTACTCCCTGGCTAGGAAACCTTGTCCAGAGCTAGAAAGCCACTTCTCTCTCTGTACCCTCGACTGGTTTGGGGTTCTCAGTGCTGCCCCTTTCTGAGAAAGGAGGGGGCAGGGATCCATTTCAGCATCTGCATTCAGACTGATTGCCAGGTCAGTCCTGACCGTTCAGAGTTCAGGGCGGGAGCTGCCAGGCGTGCAGCGCTCGGGAGGGGAGCGTGGAGACTGCCCCCAGCTGCTGGGGGGTTGCTTTGAACTTGGGCCGCCACAAACCTGGCCTCATGTCATTGCTGGCTGTGTGGGTCACTGACGTGCTGGCAAACCATGGCGTCGCAGAGCTCGGAGAGGAGCTGTGCCAGCCATGGTCGAAGCTGGCAGTGCACTCAGATCCTCAGGTCGAGGGGCCTTTGTTGACCTGCGATGGTGAGGCCGTCCATGCAGGGCCCAGACTTCCTACAGGGGGCAGGGAATCAGTTTCCAGTGTATTACCACACACTGTAGATCGATCCGAGGGGAAATCCTTTCCCAGTATTTAGTTTTCGAACCCTTTTCACTGGGGCCAGCCTTGCTCCAAAGTTTAGGAAGAACCTTCTGTTCTCGTGGCCACAGAAAGTACGTTTCCTGCAGATGACTGTCCTGCACTTCTATTAATGTGGTCCTTGCTTGCATAGACTTTTAAATTATCCTGGGGCTATTAATTTCTGGGACAGCCTCTGGGCTGTATTATACATCCTTGTAAAAAGGAAAAGGCAAATCCCAGTGGGTCAGTGTGGAATAGGATGGGGCTGTCCTCCCCTCTTGTTTCATCCTACTAAGTATTGATATCTAGCTGCTGCTGCTGCTAAGTCACTTTAGTTGTGTCCGACTCTGTGTGACCCCATAGACGGCAGACCACCAGGCTCTGCCATCCTTGGGATTCTCCAGGCGAGAACACTGGAGTGGGTTGCCATTTCCTTCTCCAAAGTACAAAAGTGAAAAGTGAAAGTGAAGTCACTCAGTCATGTCTGACTCTTCACGACCCCATGGACTGCAGCCTACCAGGCTCCTCCATCCATGGGATTTGCCAGGCAAGAGTACTGGAGTGGGGTGCCATTGCTTTCTCCGAATGATATCTAGAAATTATCTGTAATGTTGATCCAGTAGTCCCACTTGTAGGAATCTAGCCTGAAGGGCTACCTGGATGAGCTCAGCAGTGTGCAGATAAGGAGGTTTGTGGAAGCAATTTTGTAAGAGTGCCCTGGGGAAGTATCCACCGGTAGCGGAGTCATCATAAGTAATGTGATAGGCTTGTATCCATTGGTGGAGAAAGATATCCAAGTTATCTTTAAAGTTAAAAAATCAAGTTGCAGAACAATGTGAGTAGTCTTAACCTTTTCACATAAAAGAAATTCCTTTGCATGTCTATGAATCTATATGTCCATTAATATACAAAAGAGAGATGTACTTGAAACCGTTGACAGTGCTCTGCATATATCTGCATTATTTGAGTCATGTGTAGCAAAAAATTATACACGATATTAACCTGTATGTCATTTGGTTTAATCAGGTTAAATTTTAAATGCATAACTAGTCCATTCCTTTTCTCTATTCAGGAAATTACTGAAATGTCTGAGGTCTCTAACATCCAGGGCAAACTCAGTGAAGTTTCATTAATGAAAAAAGAAGTAGATATTATTCTTTTTTATTCCTTTAGATTGCTTTAATGCATGAAGACCAGATTTCTGTAAGAGAGTATACCTTATCCCACTTTATCTTTACTGAAATCCCATTTTACAGATGATGAAACTGAGACAAAGGCAAACTAGCTTGCCACAAAGGTGGTGGAAGAGTCTTCATACCCAACCCTTTCTGTTTCAGAAGCCCGCTTGTTTAAACACAGTCCCTGCCTGCCTCTCTGATTAAAAACAAGATGAGAAAAGGAAGCAGTTTCTCGTTTTGCTTTTTGTAAAGTTAGAAGTAGTCAGGAAACATCCTTTTGGCGCTTAATTTTCTTATCTGTAGAATGGGAAGATGAACTTGATGACCTCCAGAGATCCTTCCAGCCCTCACTTTCTGTGATTAGTGACTCTTGCCATCCCTCTTCTCAGTGAGTGTCTGCTTCTCTCCCCACAGTACGTTGGAAGTCTGGACGTACCGAGGCCCAACAGCAGAGTGGAGATTGTGGCTGCCATGCGCCGGATCCGGGTGAGTGGCTGGAGATGGGCTGTGTGGGCCTGGAACCCAGGCATCCTACCTGCTTGCCCTTTTAGAAAGTGCTCAGGGTGCCAGAATGGATGGCTGCACTCTGTGCAAGACGCCTATACTGTCCCAGGGAGCTATTCTGAGTTCGGTGGTTGATGTTGCTTAAAGGCCAAGGTTAAAATGGACACACGATGGCTGGAGGGCTCCCACCCTTTCTGTCTTGTGAACTACTGCTTCGAAAACTGAGATGCATGTTACCCCTGAGGATATGGGGTCTGCCAGGGAGTGAGAGGGAGATTGGTGAAGTTATTCAGCTTTTAGTGAAAAGTAATTAGTAATTACTGAATTAGAATTAGTAATTAGCTGATACTTGGCTCAAAGCACTTTTTAAAAAGTAAAGCATTTTGTGGTGCATAAAGAAAATGTATGTAAATGTTTAAGAACAAATGTGGGATTTCAACAGAATTTCCTTGGTCAGTTGCTTTAGGCTCTGGACATGTGTGTGCATTCTTTTCTGCTATTTCAGATATTCTAAAAGAGTTTGGTCAACTTTCCAATCTATTGCTTTAGGACCAGAGTCTGTGGTACACGGATCAGAGAGAGAATAAAAATTAATTTTGTCTTCTGACCATTGTGAAGGAATTTCCCCATGTACTCTGTTGTGAAACAGAAGAGATTAGATTTGTGCAGTTTGAGGGTGAATCTGGGATTGGGCAAATGAATTGGATTGATTTTTTGGAGAGAATTGGTATTGGAGGTGGCTGGATTCGTCCTCCTGAATGCAGCCTGGTTTGAGCTCTTTGTCTTCTAGAAGAATCTACTCACTTCAGTGGAAAACATATAGATGTTGGGAGCCTCATGTTGCTTTTTGTCAGTTTTTTTTTTTTTTAGTTCGTTTGAACAACAGAAACCTCGATTCATTGTGTTTTCTCTAGGCAGGTCATCAGCCGACTTATTTTAGGCTGTTCACTGCTTTGACCCTCCCAGTTCTTTAGCATTTTTTATTGTTAAGTTGAATTTATTGAAAGTGTTTTTAAATACTGTTTTTCTTGAATGCAAGAATGAGTCACTTTCACATGAGTTCATTTCACAACAAGCTGTGAAATGGGATCATGTTACCTTCATTATCTGGATTAAACTGAGACTCAGAGAGTCACAGAGGTCTTGAAGTGGTGGGCATGCAGCCTGCACGCAGCTCTCCACTTGGTTTCACGAGAACATGCCTTTGACTTCAGGCTTGGCGCTCAGTGTTCCCAGACCTCTTCTCTTCCTTCACCTTCCCACTCAGGTAGAGACCGCTCAGGCCTGGCTGGGTGTATCTCGGGTGTTACCCTTGTGAGAATGGGTTATCGCTCTCACCACAATTGTGACCTTGGGGTTTTAAGCAAGAGAGTCCCTTTTCTCTTCATACTCGACTAGGGACACAGTGAATAGGTTGTTTCTACTATTACTATCATTATTAGAGTAATTAATAATAATAGTAGCTTTCAGAATAGTAGCTACTATTCAGCCCTTACTGTGTGACAGGTGCTTTACGAGGCCTTTTAACGTGGAAATAATGTTATTTATTACTTGTAGCTACTCTAGATGAAGTGAGAGTATTGTTTTTATATTTTGTAGATGAGGACATGGAAGCCTGGGGCATTAAATAATTAATTCTAAATCAAGTTGGTGTCAGTGTTTGAGCGGGCATCCACGCCCAGAACTGTGCTCCTCCTTGGTTTGGGTGATGACTCCTGCTGGAGAACTGAAAGGCTGAGACTTGAACCTCCCCAGTGAGGGAGTCAGTGGCAGAAATCCATCTTTGTAGAAGGAACGGAGGTACCGGCAAACAGCATCTCGAAGCAGAGGTGGGCGTGGTGTCAGGTGGTGCTGGCCGTGCACGGCATCTGGAGCCCTTGGGGCTGGAGTGTGGCCCCTGTCTCCTCTCCCTCAGCACCTGTCAGCCCAGCGGGCCATGTGCCAGCTCTCTTCCCTATGACCTGCTTCCAATATTTAATGAGCAGCTCATTAAATTTGAGGGAGGAATTAATTGGCCTGAAAGCTGTTTGGTCTGGCTATCCGGTCACTTGTTTAGTCTGGCCACCAATGAGAACTCTGAGTGTGTGTGTTACCGTGAAGCCCTCAATTCACCGCTAGGTCTGGGATGCTATTTTCTTTTCTTCCCTCCTTTTTAGACGTTGTTTTGGCTGTAATTACACTTGTCAAGAACCAGAGCATGTGATTTCCGTGTAAACGGCTGTTACTGACTTTGTCCTTTTCTGTTGAATGGTGCCAGGCTAGCGCTGGGCAGGACACTGCAGAGTTTGGTTCCTGGGTGCTCTTGGGGGCTCACAGATGCAGGCCTCCAGCTTGGTTCCAAGCAGCAGCTCGTCCTCAGAGGAAAGCAGTTGCTCTAAGGACCTTGGTGCCTTACATCTGTGAAATGAGTTGTGCCATGCCAGGCCCTTTAGATGCCAGTCTTCCTGGACAGGACAGTGGATGAAGCAATGCAGACTGTCTGCATTTCCCAGAGAGGGAAGCACTCAGTGGAGGGCTTGTCCTGAGGTGACCAGACTCACCTTCCAAGCTGGGGCTTCTGCGGCATTTGGAGTCCCGTTCCTGCCCCTGAGTCACACCTGCAGGGCCGACTCCAAGCTGACTAGGTGGACTGTTGATTTGGCTGATGCTTTTCCTTTTCCCCATCTCTCAAGGTACTCTCCATATAGCTTTTCTTTTAAAATTTATGTCATCTGTCTTAGGCATCTTTTTCTTTTTCATGTGCTTGCGAAGATTTTTTTAAAAAATGGAGATTAAAAACACGTGACATGTTAACCATTTAAAAGTGTATAATTCAATAGTGTTAAGTATATTTACACTGTGTAACAGGTCACTCTGAAACTTTTGCGAAACTGAGACTCTGTACCCATCAAACACTAATTCTCCCTGCCTTTTCCCACAGCCCTTGGCCACCACCTTTATATTTTCTGTGTGTATAATCTGACTGTTCAGATACCTCATATATATGGAATCACACTGTATTCACCATCTGGCCTGGCTTATTTTCCCTGGTATAATGTTCATACTGTTTGTCCATGTTGTAACATGTGACATTTCCTTCCTTTTTTGACTGCAAGTATTCAGTTGTGCCCAACTCTTTGTGACCCCATGGGCTGCAACCTGCCAGGCTCCTCTGTCCATGGGATATTCCAGGCAAGGATGCTGGCGTGGGTTGCCATTTCCTTCTCCAGGGGATCTTCTGAACCCAGGGATTGAACTCAGGTCTCCTGCACCACAGGCCGATTCTTTAGTGCCTGAGCTATCAGGGGTGTATACAGTTGAACGTGTATAGCGCATTTTCTTTATCCGTTTATCCATTGTACGCTTGGGCTTCTTCTAACTTTTGGCTGTTGTGGCTAGTGTGAATAATGCTTCAGTGAACTTGCATATGCAAATTTTTCTTTGAGATCCTGTTTTGAATTCCTCTGATGTATATTCAGAAGTGAGATTACTGGATTATATGGTAATTCTTTTTAAAAATTTTCTGAGGCCTCTGTTCCTTAACGGTTGCACCATTTTTGATCCCCCTGCAGTATAATTTTTTTTTCCTCAGTAGCATGTGTATTTGATTGGGTACTGGCTTTTAAAATAGATGAATTTGCTTGTTTCTGGTAAGGATTTGTTGGGGTGGGCACCGTTAAGCACTTGGAGTGTTCCTGGGTGGTTTCAGGGAGCAGAAAGTGGATTCATAATGGATTGCCAGGCTGCTTGCTGGCACAGGGACCCCCTGGCTGAACTACCCTATGCCATAGTGTGGGAGCTCCTTATACTTTTTTCTGAGGGCAAGACCTGGGGTTGTGAATGGTTGTCAGTGCCGCCTTGGTACAGGTGGCATGGTATGACTTGGCACATAAATTGATGAATTCATCAGCATTTCTCAGAAGGCCTCCCCTGATTTGAGCACCTTCACCTTCTGCTTCTCTAACACTCCAGGCAGAACCACTTCTGGCCCTGCCCTGGTCACCCAGGGCCCCTCTGCTTGGATGCACAGCTGTTGGTCAGGCTCTGGTGACCAGCGGGGCATGCTCCCGGTTCTCATGTGTGGAGCCCACTTAGAGTGGATACCACGCAGGTGGGAGCCTCGGACCGGGGAGGCAGTGGAGGAAGAAGTAAGGAGCAGGAGAGCCAGCCCTGCCTGGCTGGGGAGGGTGGTCAGCTCTTCTTCCTCTTGCTCTGTGGCTAATAGTGATTATTCATTTGTATTTGTACCTTGTACACTTAGAACTTTTAACCTTCTTTCGCATATGTTATATCATTTGGGGCTTCCCTGGTGGCTCAGATGGTAAAACATCTGCTTGCAGTGCAGGAGACCTGGTTCAGGAGGATTTGTCTTCCTGGAGAAGGGAATAATCTTCTTACTGCTGTCCGATGAGAGGCAGAAAGATGGGACAGGAAGGAAGGAAGGAAGGGGACCCTTGGCACAGGCACATGCTGTGCTGATGCTTCAGTATTCTGTTGGGTCCTGCTATTCAGCGGTGGGCAAACTAGACACATGAATATATTATTAGTAAAAGGGTAAGAGGCTAAGCAAGTGTGTAACTGGGAGGTGTTGCCCAACTTGGGGAAGACAGGAAGGGCCCTGGGTTACTGAGGGCTGGAATCAATGGTCAGTAGATACTGCAGCCAAATGACCCCAGAGATGAGGCTATTGTGGCTCAGGGAGGACTTGCATCTCCTGAGGGGAGGTGGCCACATCACACTGTACTGTCTTTGAACCTCAGCTTCCTGGCTTAATGCCTGACCATTAGAACACAGTAGTGTTTTGTGAATGAATGAGTGACTTAAATGTTCTCTCAATAAAATGTACTTGATTAAACTCAGTCTATTGTGTACTTCAAATACACAGAATCATAACACACCATTCATCGTTTGATGTGACTGTAATTGCAGTTTATCAGTTTGTCCATCAGATTTTACAGAGGCCCAAGGTCACACAGGAGGAAGACCCAGATCTTCTGATGCCCAGCCTAGTATACTTTCCACTGCAGTGTGAGGCCAGTGAAAATTCACTGCACATTTTTTGGTTCCTTGTTTTCTTTGGGTGGCTTCTAGGAATTTCCGTTGACTAATTGGGAGTTGGGATGGATTTGGGGACACTTTGACTGTCAAACTGAGTTGGAATGAACCGCAGCTGTGGGTAGCAGCCGGTTTTTTTATTTTTAATTGGAGGATAATTACGGTATTATGATGGTCCTTGCCATACATCAACATGAATCAGCCATGGCATACATGTGTCCCCTCCCTCCTGGACCCCCTGCTGCCTCCCTCGCGACCCCTTCCCTCCAGGCTTCTGCAGAGCACCGACTGTGGGTGCCCTGTGTCACGCCTCAAACTCCTGCTGGCTATCACTTTGCGTATGGTGATGTGTATGTTTCAGTGCTGTTCTCTCAAGTCATCCCGCCCTCTTCTTCTCCCACTGAGTCCAAAGTCTGCTCTTTAGGTCTGCGTTTCCCTTTGGAACCTGCTTTTTGTCTGTTTCCTTTTTCAGGATTTAGCATGTTCCGTAAGGTTGAGACCCTTGACACATAAAGACCGTGGTCTGTTCCTTTATTTGTCGTACTCATAAGAAACCTTCGGTTTCTGATATTTTCTGTATTAGTTTACTGTTGCTACTGAAACAAATCAACGCTGTCTGATTGGTTTAAAACAAGGCAAGCTTATTATCTTACAGTTCTAGAGGTCAGAAGTGAGTCTTATGGGACTAAAATAAAATTGCTTCAGCAGGGCTGTGTTCCTTATGGGGGGTCTCGGAAAGAGTCTGTTCCTTGTCTCTTTCAGCTTCTCGAGGCCACCTGTGCTGCTTGGCTTGTAGCCTTGTCACTCTAAGCTCTCCTTCCATCACCATGTCCACTTCTTTGACTGTGACTCCCTTACCTCCTTCTTAGAAAGATCCTTTTGATGACATTGGGCCTATATGGAGAATTCAGAATAATCATCCCATCTCACAGTTCTTAAATGACTTCTTCAAAGTCCTTTTGCCATGTAAAATAACACGGTCACAGGTTCCAGGCATTGGGATATGGACACCTTTGGAGGCCTGTCATTCCACCCACCACACCTGACTTGTTTATTGTCTACCACATAGGATACGCTAAGTTGTGGAGGTGAGACCACAAAAACAAGCCCTCTAGTTTCAGATCATGTACTTTACCCACTGCCTCATACTAGGTTGGCCACGTGTTCTCCTCTGATCTCAGTGATGACCCAGGGAGGGAGGAAGCTTAAGAGATATTCCTCCGAAGCACTGGATGATTATCTTGCTCTTTATCTGCTCAGCTATTCAGTCGTGTTTGACTCCTGTAGCCCACCAGGCTCCTCTGTCCATGCGATTCTCCAGGCAAGATACTGGAGTGGGTTGCCATGTCCTTCTCCAGGGGATCTGCCTGACCCAGTGATTGAACCCGTGTCTCCTGCATTAGAGGGATTCTTTACCTCTGTACCACTTGGGAAGCCCTGCTCTTTGTCTACCAAGGATCCAGAGGTCTGAGAAGATGCCAGCTGGACAAAGACAACAATAGAAGAGGGGGTATGACTTTAAAAAAAAATTGCACCACTTAGAATGATTCAAAAGTTCAGAGAAGTTCTGTGAGTCCACAGTTGGTCTGACACAATGGGATCGCTTGCTTGGAGGTTACTGGTTGAAAGTTGAAGAGTGGCTGGTAACACTGAAATCAGGCTACTGACTTTGTACCATTGGGTCTGCTGTGTGAATAGGTGAATTTGGTGGCCAAATATTTAGTATGATTTTTAAGGCCTTTGTTCCTGAATGTTAATGCCATTCCCTATCATTGCACTTCTTAGATTGCTCAGGAAGGCAGCACTGTGAAGTCAGGAGCGCTCTCAGTGAAGAGTGAGAGTTGAGCCTGCAGCCCCTTGACTTGCTGTGTAAACTTGGAGAGGTATTGACTGCCATTAATTTCAGTTTCCTTGTTTTTAAAGGGGAAAGGACGATACGTGTTGTTTTCCCTGGTGCTATTGTTGCGTCTTGGATAATGCATGAAAAACTACTTTATAAACCAAAAAGGATTATTTATACTCACCAGTGTCATTTTTACACCTTCTTCTGGGTTTCAAAGCATTTCATCTAGATAAACACCCTGAGATACTGAACTGCTTCATCTCGCTTCAATAGCCAGCATCTTTTTCCTGATTTTGGTGGCAAGCCTTGCTTCCTTGGGGAGGCTCCCCTGACGAGATCGTTTTGTCCTCTCACATGGTCTCATGGCACCACACCTCTCTCTTTTGTAGCACTTGTAACAACTATATTCCCAGAGCCTGGCAGGATGCCAGCCTTTGCTCAGTAGACTTTTGTTGAGTGACTGAGAAAATTAATCTTAGCTGATAGCCATGTGAGCAAAAAAGCAGGAAACCCAGTGAGGCTCTGCCGAGGGGCTGGGGTGCCAGGGAGGGGGGAGCTGCAGTGGAGTCAGACCTGCCCTGCTTGGCCACTTGCCAGGGATGCTGGTGTGTGGAGAGCCAGGCTGGGCTCCAGGGCAGCAGCTGGTGGTGTCACTGCCTCCCCTTGGGGACCTGTTGTAGCTGCTGGAAGGGCAGCCTCAGGTGGGGAAGGGTAGAGGCATCTTGCTGGACCTTCAGGGCTGGAGAGAAGGTGGCTGTCTTTGCAGCCACAGACCAACTTATGCTTGCTAAAAGCCCAGGGGACCAAGCCCTGCAGAACTGGGGTGCAGCCTCCCAGAGGCCATGCGGCCTGGCTCTGCGGGGGATGTGCCTGCAGCTGGATGCACTCTGATGTGTGGTCCCCATCGTGGCTCCTCTGCCTGTGGGCTTGGTGAACACTCGGCCCCCCTGGAGATAGCTTTCACAGTAGTCCAGCATGGGGTCCGTTTGCTGTTGGACAGGGACTTGATCTCTCAAGAGGGGCTGCTCAGGAGTGGTGTGATCAGTGGCCTGGAACAGAATGGGTAGGTGACCAGGACATGGCTGAGCCCTCCCCGCTCCTGCAACTCCCTTCCAGTGGTGCCACCTCTTCCGGAAATTTCTCTCAAGAGAACCAATAGATGTAAAATGGCCCTGGATGGTCTTGGGAGAAGATCCAGGGACTGGGGGACACTGGGGCTTTATGGAACAGTGGCTGGAGTTGCCAGTGCCTTATAGCTGCAGGTTTCCCTCCCCACATGTATCCAGCCCCTGCATGCGGCCGCCTCATACATTTGTGGCCTCCTCATACATTCAGCCACAAAATCCATGCTTTACCCTCTTCTGAAAGGCTTTGCCAGGAAACATTTTGTTTGTTTGCATAACTCTCCCCCTCAGCAGCTACGCTCAACATCATTTTCTCTCTTGCCGTTAATTGTTTTCCTTTTCTTTCCACATTAGGAGTTGGCAAGGTTACCTTTGAGCAGCTTAGATTGTAACACAGGCCTCCCTCTCATTACTTTAGCATGGCCCTATTAATTTCCCATTGCTACTGTAACAAATTACTACAAACGTGGTGGCTTAAAACAAAGCAAGCCTATTATCTTACACTTCTGGAGGTCAGAAGTCTGAAAGGAGGCTAAAATCCAGTTGGTAGGGCTGCTTTTCTTCTGCGGCTCTAGAGAGAATCTGTGCCCTTGCTTTTCTGGCTTCTAGATGCTGCCGGAATTCCTTAGTCCTTGGCCTGTTTCCATCTTCAAAGGCAGCGATCACATCTGACCTCTGACGCTGCTGCCTCCCCCAACACGGGTAAGACCTTGGTCATTACTTCGACTCTTCTTCCTCCTCCTGATGATCCAGGATGACATCTCTGTCGTGGGGTTCTCAGTTTAACCACAGCTGCAGAGTCCTTTAGCCATGGAAGGTAACATAGTCACAGGTTTTGGAGATTAGGTTGTGGACATCATGGTAGTAGTGAAGCAGGAACGGGTGGCGTGGTGGTGACATTATGCTGAATGTTAGACTTGTAGCAGGGATTGGAAAGATTCCCCCCCTTTACTGGGGTGGTCTAGTATTGGGGTCGTAAGTACTAAGTTCACATCCTCTTCCTTCTGTTGACTAGCTGAATGACTTTGGACATGTTTCTTACTCTGCCAGTCTTTAATCAGTAAAGTTGGGATATTTTCAGTTCAGTCACTCAGTCGTGTCCAACTCTTTGCGACCTCATGGACCGCAGCGTGCCAGGCCTCCCTGTCCATCACCAGCTCCCAGAGTTTACCCAAACGCATGTCCATTGAGTCGGTGATGCCATCCAACCATTTCATCTTCTGTCATCCCCCTCTCCTCCTGCCCTCAATCTTTCCCAGCATCAGGGTCTTTTTAAATGAGTCAGCTCTTTGCATCAGGTGGCCAAAATATTGGAGTTTCAGCTTCAGCATCAGTCCTTCCAATAAATATTCAGGACTGATTTCCTTTAGGATGGACTGGTTGGATCTCCTTGCTGTCCAAAGGGCTCTCAAGAGTCTTCTCCAACACCACAGTTCAAAAGCATCAATTCTTTGGTGCTCGGCTTTCTTTATAGTCCAACTCTCACACCCATACATGACTCCTGGAAAAACCATAAGTCTTGACTAAACAGACCTTTGTTGGCAAAGTAATGCCTCTGCTTTTTAATATGCTGTTTAGGTTGGTCATAACTTTTCTTCCAAGGAGTAAGTGTTTTTTAATTTCATGGCTGTAGTCACCATCTGCAGTGATTTTGGAGCCCCTCCCCTCAAATAAAGTCAGCCACTATTTCCACTGATTCCCCATCTATTTGCCATAAAGTGATGGGACTGGATGCCATGATCTTAGTTTTCTGAATGTTGAGCTTTAAGCTAACATTTTCACTCTCTTTTTCACTTTCATCAAGAGGCTCTTTAGTTCTTCTTCACTTTCTGCCATAAGGGTGATGTCATCTGTGTGTCTGAGGTTATTGATATTTCTCCCGGCAATCTTGATTCCAGCTTGTGCTTCATCCAGCCCAGCATTTCTCATGATGTACTCTGAATAAGTTAAATAAGCAGGATGACAATATACAGCCTTGACGTACTCCCTTTCCTATTTGGAACCAGTCTGTTGTTCCATGTCCAGTTCTAACTGTTGTTTCCTGATCTGCATACAGGTTTCTCAAGAGGCAGGTCAAGTGGTCTGGTATTCCCATCTCTTTCAGAATTTTCCAGTTTATTGTGATCCACAGAGTCAAAGGCTTTAGCATAGTCAGTAAAGCAGAAGTAGACATCTCGGCAGATATATTGTTCAGTTTTATGTGAGTGTGTGCAAAGCACTGAGCATAGTGCCTAGCACGTGGATGATGCAACATAAATAATAATCCCCTTCTCTCCTTTCTAATTAATGTGTATTGGGCAGGGCAGTGGGCTCAGAAAACCATACACATTGGCTGTCAGACACACTTAAGCACCCACTAAATGTTAGCTATTAAAGGCATCAGCTTTGTGTGCCGATTACTTTTTTCCCTTGGTTTGTGGGTAAGTGTTTCTCAGAATGGGTCTGCAGCTCTCTTGCAATTTAAGGATGTTAGTTTCCAGGATCTGAGTTCTTTATAAAAATTTTAAAATTTCGTGTTGTCATTTGAGCCAATAAGCCTATTGCAGTCATTTGGAAGGGCCATATTATGCCCGAATGCTGTCAAGTGATTTTATTGTCTGCAGTTTTGCTTGTCTTCTTGTGTTGGCACCAGAAGGTTCTTTGTAATCGTGCACTGAAGAAAAGTTTACCGTATGTCTGTAGGGAATTCCCATAAAGCGAAGGACCATACCTTGTGGAAGTGAGATTTCACAGTGGTGGGAACAGGGCAGCAGAAAGATGGAGCCAGCTCACGGAGCGCAGGACAGCAGGCGAGGCTGCCATGCGGCCTCGCTCCCTGGGGTGGCTTCTTGAGTTGCTCCCGGCTTGTGTGACTGGCATTTGTTCTTATTAGTTCCAGTATCTCTTCTGATTTGTTGGGCCCTGTGCTGTGCTGGTTGTTAAAATACCATCACCCAACTGTGTGTCTGCTGGACTCAGTAGAACTTGGATAAGGTACTCAAAACATATTCTTGTTTTGAGAAAGGATGTAGTTTTAGTTAAATAACAAAATCTTCTCTGACATGAAGATTTTTACTTTGAATTTATTGGTTATATAATTTGTGTTTAATTTATAAATTTGTAAAAAGACCTGTATGTATAAATAGTTTATATCCAATTTTATGTCCTACATATTTAAACAATTATGTAGGATTTGCCAAGAGTTTTTTGGTAACAGCTTTATTGAAGCATAACTCATATACTGCAACTCATCCATTTTAAGCATATAATTCAGTGGTTTTTAGTATTGTGCAACCATCACCATAATCGATTTGAGAACATTTTTATCACCCTACAAAGAGACTTTGTACTTCTTAGCCATCACCTTCAAATCGGCCCCAAATCCCCCCATGCCAGCCCCAGGCAACCTCTAGTCTACTTTCTGTCTCTGATTTGTCTGTTCTGGATGTTTCATGTAAACGGCAGTCGTATGATATATGGTCTTTTTTTTTTTTGGCATATGGTTTCTTTCACTTAGCATAATGTTTTCAAGGCTTATCTATAGCATGACATGTATCAGCATTTCATTTCTTTTTATTACTGAATGATATTCCATAGTATGAATATACCAGCTTCCCTTGTGTCTCAGATGGTGAAGAATCTGCCTGCAATGCGGGAGACCTGGGTTCAATCCCTGGGTTGGGAAGATCCCCTGGAGAAGGGAAAGACTACCCACTCCAGTATTCTGGCCTGTAGAGTTCCATGAACTGTATAGTCCATGGTGTTGCAAAGAGTCGGACACAACTGAACGACTTTCATTTCAGTTCACTCCATTTATTCATTCATATGCTGAGCATTTGCAAATTTCTTTTTTTCTTAAAAAGGGGCCTATACTTTATTAAATTTTAGAAAGCATTTGATGTGGATTGAGGAGTATGTTACAGTTGTCTTCTTAGCCAAAGGAAACAAATTGTTGCTTTCTTCGGTAATCTTGGCCAAGGCATTCTCGTCAATATAAAGAATAGTGTACTGACACAGAACTTATTTTTTTTTCCTCTAGTCATTAAAAAGCATAATGAACATTGGGGACATATATCTCTTTGAATTAGTGCTTTCATTTACTTTGGATAAATATTCAGTGGAATTGATGAATCATGTGCTAGTTCTGTTTTTAATTTTTTTGAGGAAGCGCCATACTTTTTTCATAATGACTGTACCAAGTTACATTCCCACCAACAGTGTGCTAGAGTTCCCTTTTCTCTACATTCTCACAGCATTACTTACAATATCCAAGATATGGAAGCAGCCTCAGTGTCCACCAACTGATGAATGGTTAAATGTGGTCTATATATTTGGCAATAGAATATTATTCAGCTACAAAAATGAATGAAATATTGCCACTTGTGACAGCCTGGAAGGACCTGAAGGGTATTATACTAAATGAAATAAATCAGAGAAAAGCAAATATTGTATGCTTTCACTTATACTTGGAATCTAAAAAACAAAATAAACATATCACAAAACAGAAACAGACTCACAGATACAGAGAACAAGTTAATCTTTGCTAGAGGGGAAGGGGATGGCAATAGGTGGAGGGGATTAAAAGGCACAAACTACTGGGCATGTATTAGATTGATACAAAAGTAATTGTGATTTCAGACCATGAGTTTTTGATCACAACTAGGCTCAGACACGTTTATTAATCAAAGCAGGAACATTACAATCAACACATTTTTGCCAACAAGAAATGTTTGTTTTTTTTCTGTAGCTTAAAAATATTTGTTTTGGGATTTGATAAACTCTTGGAAAGCAGTTTCTGCCTTCTGCTGGTCAAGGAAGCTTTTTTTCTGCAAAAAGTTGAGATGCTTGAAGAAGTGGTAGTCAGTTGGCCAGAGGCCAGGTGAATATGGCAGATGAAGCAAAACTTTGTAGCCCAATTTGTTCAACTTTTGATGTGTTGGTTGTGCGATATGAAGTTGAGCGTTGTCATGGGGAAGAATTGGGCCCATTCTGTTGACCAATGCCAGCTGCGGGCATTGAAATTTTTGGTGCCTCTCATTGATTTGCTGAGCATACTTCTCAGATGGAATGGTTTTGTTAGGATTCAGAAAGCTGGAGTGAATTAGGCAGCAGACCACCAAACAGTGACCATGACCTCTTCTTCGTGCAAGTTTAGCTTTGGGAAGTGCTTTGGAGCTTCTTCTCAGCCAACCCCTGCACTAGTTGTTGCTAGTTGTCATATAAAATCCACTTTTTGTTGCGTGTCATGATCCGATTGAAAAATGGTTCACTGTTGTGTAAAATAAGAGAAGAGGACACTTCAAAACAGTGATTTTTTTTTTCAGTTAGCTCATGAGACACCCACTTATCGAGCTTTTTCACCTTTCCTATTTGCTTCAGATGCCGAATGACCATAGAATGGCTGAAATTGAGTTCTTTGGTAACTTCTTGTGTAGTTGTAAGAGGATCCACTTCAGTGATCCTCTGAATTGGTCACTGTCAACTGTGACAGCTTGCCATTGAGCGCCTCATCCTCAAGGGTCTTGTCTCCTTTACAAAACCGCTTGAACCACCACGACACTGTACGTTCTTTAGCAGTTCCTGGGCCAGGTGCATTTCGATGCTGTGAGTTATCTCTGCTGCTTTATTACCCATTTTGAATTTGAATTGAGAAAAAAAGCTCTTGAATTTGCTTCTTGTCTAACATCATTTCTATGGTCTAAAATAAGTATAAAGAGCAAATGATAAGTCATTAGCCGAAAGCATAAAGCTAGAAGTGCTCATTAAAATGATGTATAACAACCATATTTATTTAAGAATGTATTCCAATATCAAATGGCAAAGTTCAACAATGCAGTACTGCAATTACTTTTGCACCAAACTAATACAGTAAGTCACAGGAATGTGATGTACAGAACAGAAAATACAGTCAATAATATTATAAGAACTTTGGTATATAATCTATAAAGATAATAAATCACTAAAAAAAAATAGATTGACTTTCTTTTTTGGGCTCTGAACAGTTTACAAAACAAGGTTCCTGTCTGCACAGAGGTTATATTCTGGTAGCTACAATGAAGATAAATGAGGAGACAATACATAGAAATTGTTGGCAGAGAAATAAAGCAGAGCGTGAGGACAGATAGTATCAGGGGTTAAGGGGTGAAAGCTTATATGAATTGTTGGAAAAGTCCTCTAGTTTAGGGTGACATTTGAATCTCTAGAGATGTGAATGTGACCTAGAGAGGGAGCAAGCAAGCTATGTGAATATCTGGAGGAGGCCTCTGGACAGAAGGGATAGTAAGTGCAGAGGCCATGGGGCAGAAATGGGCTTTGCCGTTTCAAGAAAAAGCAAGCAGCACAGTGTGGCTGGAGACTCGAGTCAGGGTGGGAATGGTAGATTCTTTCCAGGAGTTTATTCCTAGGAATCACATATCATGTGAATCTGGTTCACTTATTATGTGCTGAATGCCTGAGCACACATGAGAAAATGCATTTATTTTCCGCCCCAGTCCGTAGCAGATTGAAAAGTCACTGTGTGAAGAGCTTTGGTTCTCCTCCTGAAGTGAACAAGTTTGAAATGATTTTAAAAGAGGGACGGAGCTGCTAAACACATTAATCTGTACATATAGAAAGAGTTAGCAAGAACCAGTTGTTATCAAAGCTAACACATGCTTGCTTTTAAAGAAGGTGACTTACTTTATTACAGCCATTTATGCTCCAGAATAAGAAATAGTGTAATTGAGCTTCCATGGGAACATTTGAATATTACCTAGCTCAGCCCAGTTTCTTGTGCTGACATGATATTTGGGAGTCTTCTTGAAGCCAGTGATGTTTATCCATCACATCAGGAGGAGATGAAGAGCCCAGTTCATATGGTAATTCTATTTGTAGTTTTCGGAGGAGCCTCTATACTGTTCTCCATAGTAGCTCTACCAATCAAGAGTGTTGGAGGGCTCCTTTCCTCCACATCCTCTTTACCATGTTTTACTTGTAGACTTTTTAATGATGACCATTCTGACTGGTATGAAGTGGTCCTCACTGTAGTTTTGATTTGCATTTTTCTAATAATTAGTGATGTCGAGCATCTTTTCGTGTGCTTACTGGCCATCTGTTGTCTTCTGCCCATTTTTTGATTGGTTGTTTTTTTGATGTTGTATATATGAGTTGTTTATACACTTTGGAATTTAAGCATTACTCTATAAGCCAGTAACCCTATGCCTGGGAATATACCCAGACAAAAATGCACCTGTATTTTCATAGCAGCACTATTATCTATAGCCAAAACTTGGAAATAACCTAAATGTTGATTGATAAATGAGTGGATAAAGATGTGGTGCATATATACAATGGAGTACTACTCAGCCATAAAAAGAACGAAATAGTGCCATTTGCAGCAACATGGATGCAACTAGAGACTGTGATGCTAAGTGAAGTAAGTCAGAAGAGAAAGACACTTATGTGTGGAGTCTAAAATAGGGCACGAATGAACCTGTCTACAAAACAGAAGCAGACTCATAGAGATCAGACTTGTGGTTGTGAAGGGGAAGAGGGCATGGACTGGGAGTGTAGGGTTGGTGGATGCAAACTGTTACATTTGTAATGAATCAACAACAAGGTCATAATCTATAGCACAAGGAACTGTAGTGAATATACTGTGATGAACCAGAATGGAAAAGAATATAAAAAAAGAATGTGTATGTGTATATAACTGAGTCACTTTGCTGTACGGCAGAGATTGGCACAGTATTGTAGATCAACTATATTTCAATAAAAAAAGTAGACAGTTTCTCAACAAACAGAACCCTTGTTCATTATTGCTACATTCACCATCTCTGGGGACCTATTTGTTCATGTTACTGCCATTAGTAACAGGTATCCACTCCTTGTTTTGATAATGTCTGTGCATTTTTCATGTCGACGTATGACAAAACCAATACAGTATTGCAAAGTAAAAAAAAAAGAATTAAAAAAAGAAAAAGAAATACAATATTGAGAAGAAAGAAAAAAAAGAATATCCATAATGTTTATCATTTTAACCATCTTAAAATGTACAATTCCATGACATTAAATAATTCACAATGTTCTGTACCTATTGCCACTATATATACTATGATCTTTTAATCATCTCCAGCATAAACTCTGTACCCATTGAATAACAATCTCTCTTTGCTCTCAGCCCCTGGTAACCTCTTTCCTGCCATGTCTGATTTGTGCCTGTTCTAGATTCCTTATATAAGTGGACTCTCAGATAATATTTGTCCTCTGTCTGACTTATTTTACTAAACATGATGTTTTCAAGGACCACCCATGTTGTAGCATAAGTAAAAATTGTATTCCTGTTTTTATGGCTGAAGAGTATTCTCTTCTGTGACTTTTTGCACGTAGCACATTATGCAGGCACTGGCATGTGGCTATTTCCTTTTGGGGCCAAAAGCAGTGTATTGCAGGACAGGGGTGCACAGTCATGGAAAAAACATGTGCAGCAACACACACTGAGGACCTGAGCTGCTGGAAGGAAGCCTCTTCTGGCTGAAAGGCTCAGTCCTCACTTAGGTAGTACTTCATAGTTACTAAAATCAGTTTTCCTGTCCATTGTCATCTAATGTCTTCAGTAACTTTTTATAAAGTTAGAAAGTTAAGGCAGACATTAACAAAACAGGGATAATGGGTCCTGATAAGGGTCTTCAGAGTGAAATGACTTGCCCCACTTATCTTATTGCTGTCCTGATCAATGCTGACCCAGGATCAATTATAGACTGTGCTGTGTGCTGTGTTACAATGTCAGGCTAAGTGCAAAGTGCTGTACGAGTTTTGTATTACATGATCCTCCCCTTAACTTTGTGTGGTGTAGGTATGATGATCATCCCCTCTTATAGATGAGGAAGCTATCTCATCTATAGAGAGGTTAGGTAACTTGCCTAAGATCACAGAACTGGTAAGTGGGGAATCTGGGATTCACTCCTGAGCCTGAACGAGGTACAGTGGTGGTACCACACCCAAGGCAAGACTCCAGTTTGCTTACTCTTGGGTCAGAGATTTTACCAGAACCTGCTGACTGTCCGTGCTTTACCAAATATCGGTCCCGGCAGTGTCATCTGTGTCTCTGATTGTGCTGTTCTCCAGTCTGGGAACGCTGCCAGACAGTGCACAGAACTAAATGTAAATAAGGCCATTATTGGATTTTTTCCCATAAACTTCTTTTTAGATTTTGAGACTCATACATCCTGTGTGACACCCCCATTTGGATATCCCAAAGGCACCTTAAATGCAGTATGTCAAAAATAGAATGCATCATTTCCACACTCTCTTTTCTTTGCTTAGAACCTTCTCCCCTGCAGTTTTTTCTGTTAACGTTTCCTTACCTCACTGAAAGGCACCTTATCAGTCCAAGAATGTCAGCCTGAAACCTCAGTCACCTTAGACTACTCTCTGTCAGCAGCCTCCACATTAGTCGCCCCTACTGGTTTTGCCCCGTAAATATTTTTCAAATGTGCCTCTCCCTCTTCATCCCTTCCCAGGGGGATCCCTGTCATTTTGCAGGGATTGGAGGTGCCCTTCGGATTGTCGCTGTGCGCTGGGCTTGTCCCCCTCCAAACCATCTGCCACCCTGTTGTCTAAAGGCAGGTTTCTGGGAGTCATCCTGCTTCAGAGCATGTAGTGACGGAGTGTCACCCACAGGCTGGAGTCTGGCACGAGGGCCTCTGCCTGGCACCTCAGGCCGAGTGCCAGCTCTGCTGATCCTGGAGCCCCATGCTTCCCTCTGCCTGGGAAGCTCCCCTTATCAGTTGGCCTAAGGACTGAACTGCCGCGTGTCCTACACAAGTCAGTCTGGGCTTTCATCCTTCCTAGAGGCTTTCCTCTGTCTCGGCCCTCAGACCGCAGTGTGTGTGTATCTCCTTAGGGCGGGGACTGCGATGATCATCATGAGAACCAGGGGCTCAAGGTGGATTCTTCTCTTGTAAAACAGGAGGAATGTCAACGCTGTCGGACTTACAGGCAATGATGCTGTTGGGTCCTGAGGCACCTGCCTATAACAGATACTCCGGGACGTCAGCCTTTCCTCTCTGCATCCCTGCTGCTTGTGTGGCTGGAGAGAAGCCTCTCCCAGGCACGCTCATTTGCTGGAATGTTCCCTTCTGAGCTGTTCTGGACTTGGAGGCAGAAGCCCTCTGTGTATCTCTCTGTCACATTGCTGTGCGCAAAGTAATTTCTCTAAATGTCAGTCTTTTTCTCCGTAAAGTGAGGGAGTGGTTATTTCCCCCCATTTCCTCACTGTTTCGTGAAGGTTCAATGAGATACCACAGAGAAGGCTGTGTAAGTTGCCAAGCGCATGTACAGATAGGCGGCCTTGAGGCCCACCAGGCAGCGAGATGGGTGCCATGCCTTGGTGAGGACTCCTGTTGGATTAATTTCTCTAAATGTCAGTCTTTTTCTCCGTAAAGTGAGAGAGTGGTTACTTCCCCCCATTTCCTCACTGTTTCGTAAAGTTTCAGTGAGATACCACAGAGAAGGCTGTGTAAGTTGCCAAGCGCATGTACAGATAGGTGGCCCTCAGGCCCACCAGGCAGCGAGATGGGTGCCGTGCCTTGGTGAGGACTCCTGTTCGTAGAATCTCCAGCCTGGCATTGCTGTCGTTGAATCTGGTGCCTCCACTGCCGGGTCTCAGTGGGAAACCTGCCCTGTCTGCCTCTGCGGCAGGCACCCAGCCCTTTGGCACCACGTCAGTGTGAGACAAGGCGGCAGCTGCAGTTCCTAGGTCCCCTTTTGGTCTCCCTGGAGAGGCGTTTCACCGTGTGCATCGGCTGTGGGAATAACACATCACGTCTCCACAAGGAGCTCTGTCTAACCAGCCCAGTCGGAATCACCCTTGATAGTAGTATGATATTAGCAATTTACCCTGTTTCCTTAACCACTAACCATCTTGAGAAGATTTGGCATTCTTTTTTGCCTCTCTGAATAGTCTCATTACCCGAGGGCTTGTTAAATAGGTGGAGCGGCACACCCTGGATTTCCACTGAAAACAGTCATTCTGAGCTCTTCCTCCTCACAGAGCTCCTCTCCAGAACTGCCTGGTCCCTGGGCTTTTACTTCCTGTCTTTTTAGAGGCCGTGGTGGGGACAGCATGGTCTCGGGGCTGGAGAGCCCCTGGCTTGCCTCTCTGGCCGGGACTTGCATCCTGAGTAATCTAATCACCCCTGGCTCCAGGTGGCTGTGTCGCTGAGGGAGGTTCTGGGAAACCCTTTTCCCTGTGGGAAGTCCGCATCCTTGGTTTCCTTTCTCTCCAGCTGGCTCTGCCCTTCCTAAGACATCCCAGACTCTTCTCTCTCCAGCTCCTCCCGGAGGCAGGGCGTCTGCCTTTGCTGAGAGCTCAGGGCCCCTGGCAGCCCTAGTACCCTTCTGCAGAGGAGGGCGGGGACTCTCCCTGAATGGGCCTCTCTGAGCAGCTCAGACACAGGCCTCAGCTGTGTCCTTGTTTGTAGCCACATCAACCTTTGCTGGATTTTGTGGCCCCAGGTGGGTCTTAGTTTACCCAGGCCCAGGAGGAGCTGGAAGAGAAGGGAGTTTGAATAGTGAAGTGAAGTTGCTCAGTCACGTCCAACTCTTTGCGTCCCCATAGACTGTAGTGTACCAGGCTCCTCTGACCATGGGATTTTCCAAGCAACAGTACTGGAGTGGATTGCCATTTCCTTCTCCAGGGGATCTTCCCAACCCAGGGCTCGAACCCAGGTCTCCTGCATTGTAGACAGATGCTTTACTGTCTGAGCTATGTATGAGTTGTTAATATCTTTAAGTTTGACTGATATCTCCTCAACTCTATAAGTCATCTGGTGGAAAAACCAGAAAGGGACAGGGAGGTGATGGTTTCATTTCTTTCAGGTATTACTGGTACCCAACCATCAGACCCAAGAATCAACAATGAGAGCAAGTCTACAGTAAATGATAGTTGTTGTGTAACAGATACTGTTGCAAGCATCTGGCCTGTAGTGACTCACTCAATCCTCCTAATTACTTCATGAAGAGGAGTATCAGTAACTTGCCCAAGGTCACACAGTCAGTAAATGGCCAGGATCCCAGTTCTAGAACCCGGGCTGTTGACTGCCTTGCTGCCTCTCTAAGGCAGATGTAAATCACCACTGAGTCACTTCAGTTGCGATGAGCTGCTAGTTGCACATTTGGTGGTGCACAGAGTGTGTAGCCTTGACCTCTGTCGGGCTGCTCCCTGCCAGCCAGCAGCAGTCTGTATTTGCACTCCTGTTAAAACCGGTGCCATCTCATCCCCACCTCTCTACGGCTGCTGGTTGAGCCAGTCTGCTCAGGCCAGAACTTCCACAGCAACCTGTTCCTCCCTGGTCCTCAGCTAGGCTTTGTGACATCAGCTGTACAGCCACAGAAACAGCTGATCAGACAGGGTCACGCTACTCCGGAGAGGGCAGTAGCAGGTCCCCGGGGAAAGCCGCCTGCTCACTCAAAAAAGCAAAAGTCTAGTAGTCCATGTGCATCGTCTGAAGCTCTTGGGTACGTGGGTTGGTTTGTCCCTCCCTCCTTTCACTGAAAAACTAAGCAGTCTTGTTGAAGATAATAGATAAGAAAAGGGGCTCCCAGGCTATAAAAAAGTCTGCCTTCTCTGGATGGTATCAAAGCTGCTTATTGGACAGTAGGCTTAAGGGACGGTGGCCCTGAGGAATTGCAGTCACGTCTGGCTTGGTTTAGGTTTCAGCTCCCAAACTAGGTCTGCTTTGGGTTGGGTTTTCTTTATCTGGTATGCAGCTTACACCCAAGGCTTCTCTCCCACTTGGGGAGCAGGGCTGGGCTGTCTTGGAATTACTGGACTCTGTGGTCAAAATGAAAAGCCTGCTGCTCCTGGCTGGGATTTCTGCAAGAGTGACAGGATGCTAACAGCCTAGCAGGGTGCCCGGTGCGGTTTCCAGGTGAGGGTCCTCACTGGGTGGGCTCCAGGGCACTGCGCTCCCTTTCCTTACCAGTGACACCATTGATCGAGAGCCCTGGTTTGCCTTTCCTTCTCAGCACTTCTATCTTTTGGTGAACTCTACTTCTCCCCCAGTTTTGTTTTTCACAGAATCCTTTCTTTAAACCTGATTAGATTTCTTGTCTTGCACATCTGGTCTTCATTTAGCAGGGATGACACTTAATGTAAGTAAGAGTCTGGATGCCTTTAAACTGAACGACTTCAGCAGAACTTCCACAGCAATCTGTTCCTCCCTGGTCCTCAGCTAGGCTTTGTGACATCAGCTGTACAGCTGCAGAAACACAGGGGCCAGTGGGGAGTCAGTAGCCAGATTGTTTATTGAAAGAGATATTGATTTATTATTGTTATTTAAATCTGTTTTGACACCTCTGCACTTAATTGCATTAAAAGGGCACCCAGCATGCTTGCTAAGTCACTGCAGTCATGTCCAACTCTTGGCAATCCTATGGACTGTGGCCCTCCAGGCTCCTCTGTCCGTGAGATTCTCCAGGCAAGAATACTGGAGTGGGTTGTGGTGTCTTCCTCCAGGGGATCTTCCCAACCCAGGGATCAAACCTGTATCTGTTATGCCTCCTGCATTGGAAGGTGGGTACTTTCCACTAGCGAAAAGGGCACCCAGACTGCTCCTTTAAGAATACAATGCCCTGTCTCCAGAGAGAGAGAGGAGTTTCTCCTGAGCCTGTGGGTTGGACCCTGTATGTGTCTGGCATGCATCCATCCAACTTGGAGGAGAGTGTTTTGGCAGGGTGGGAGGGCTCTCCCTGCCCACCCAGCACACTGTGTCTGGATTAGCACTAGGCCTGCCATGTCTCTGCACAGAAGCCAGCAGCGCCCCACTGCCTGTGAATGCAGTGGGGTGCTCTCGGATGGCAGTCAGGAGCTTCCCCAAGCTCGCTTCACGGTGTCTGCCAAAGCTCCTTTTCCATCATTGCCCAGTTCTCTAGGCAAACTGGGTTTCTTATGTGTGTGTTTACATGCGTTCAGTCATGTCTGACTCTGCGACCCCATGAGCTGTATATAGCTATATACCTGTATATTTATATATATACATATATACAGGTGTGTGTGTGTATATATATATATAGAGAGAGAGAGAGAGAGAGAGGCTATGCCATTTGTCATAGGCCATGTAGTTAGCAAGTGATAATTTGGGCTTCTCTAAAGAAACAGGACGAATAGGATCTCTGTCTCTCTGTCTCTGTTTTTCTCTATAAATAGAGATCTATGATGAAGAGTTGGCTCATGCTCTTATGGAAGCTGAGAAGCTCCAGTATCTGCCATCCGCAGACTGGAGGCCCAGGAGAGCTGGTGGCATAGTCCAGTTCAAGCCTGAAGGCCTGAGAACCCGGGAGCCAACGGTGTAGCTCCAGGTTTCAGTCTAAAGGCCTGAGCGTCAGGAGTGCCGGTGTCTGAGCGGCAGGAGAAGACGGACGTCTCAGCTCAAGCAGAGTGCGTTTGCCTTTCCTCCACCTTTTCGTTCTGTTTGGAATCTCCACAGATTGGTGCTGAACCATGCTGATAAGGCTGATTTCCTTTTTTTCTCAGACTAGCAGTTTCAATGCTAACCTCTTCTGGAAGCAGCCTCACAGACACACTCAGAAATTGAGTTTTACCAGTTCTCTGGGCTTCCTTTGTTGTTGTTTAGTCGCTAAGTTGGGTCCGACTCTTTGTGACCCTGCAGACTGTAGCCTGCTGGGCTCCTCTGTCCATGGGATTTCCCAGGCAAGAACAGTGGAGTGGGTTACCACTCCCTTCTCCGGGCTATCTTCCTGACCCTCGCATCTCCAACACTGGCAGGCACATTCCTTATGCTGAACCCAGCTTCCCTTAGCCCAGTCAGTTGAAACGTAAAATGAGCCATCACAAGTTTCCACTCAGATTGTCAGCTTTCCCAGCCCAAACTCGGACTTTGCTGAGTGACCTTTTATAGCAGGTACTTATTTAACACATGTTTACTAAGAAAAACTGAACTGAAGTCCAGAGGTGTAAGTGAGCAGGAATAAATTAATTTGAAAACAAGAAACAGGAAGAAGTAAAATTAGAACCAGCAGGTAGCAATTCTCTTCTAGGAGGAGGGCAAGAATGGAATTCTCTTCTAGAAGAAGAATCCTTCCAGCAGGAGGAGAGCAAGGTTGGAAGAACAGGAGAGAGAGGAGCACAGAAGATGGACCTAATCTGGGGGGAAGCTTGGGACTCGTGCTTTTGGAATTAAGTTCAATGGGTGTTGGGCGGCAGCACACAAAGACAGGCACAGGGACTGCCAGTCGCCACACCTGGATCCTGGCACGCCTGGCACAACCCCCACAAACGCTCCAAGCGTGACTTAAGCTGTTACCGGAAGGGATCGATGGGGGCAGATGCACCTTTCAAGCTCCCAAGCCTGCTTGTGAGGAACCTGATGCCCAGACGGTTGTGACTCGCTCTGGATTCCCCTGTGAGGCAGCGGTGCTGACCGCAATTCTGGTTCTTTCTGCTTTGTTTCCACGCTTTGTAGAGAGCAACGGATGACTTCCTCTCACCCTTCCTGTTGTTGGAGAGGGTCCTTTAAGGTGTGTGGGGCTGCTGCCCTTCCACTTTGATTCTGCCCGCATCCCTCAGATAATAATGCATGTTTCCCTGTCCCTGCACCTTCCCCTTCGGTCCAGGCCCTAGCTGTCTCATGCCTCTCTATAGAGCCTTACTAGTACAGTGAAAGAAAGTTGATGGCATTCTTCCACATGACGCTTTTTGAGTGATGAATCTTTTTCCTTGTAGCTTCTTAATCCTTTATATGAAGATGTCATTCCCAAGGGGCCATCTAGCCTTGAGGTGAGGACTTCAGCCTTCAGGCTGCTTCGTGGTGTCATACAGGAAGACACATGCTCAGTGGGAAAAACGTCCTGAAGCCTTAATCAACCTACCCACTGTCCTTTACCCAGCTCAAGCAAGAACTCTTTAGAGAGCCGACCAGAAACTCAGGTTTGGGATGAACACATGCTGGACTGTGGAGGAGAGAAAGCCCAAGGGTCCCCCAATAGATGGCAGCTCAAGGTGGATATGTGTTGTGCCAGTTCTCAAGAAAAATAAACCGGTTCTCACACTTCCTGGGTAATACAGCTCAAGCAAGAACTCTTTAGAGAGCCGACCAGAAACTCAGGTTTGGGATGAACACATGCTGGACTGTGGAGGAGAGAAAGCCCAAGGGTCCCCCAATAGATGGCAGCTCAAGGTGGATATGTGTTGTGCCAGTTCTCAAGAAAAATAAACCGGTTCTCACACTTCCTGGGTAATAATGTAGCTCTAGCAATATATCATGAGATCCTGACTTTGTCTGAATTTTGAGAATTGTCACAGAGATTGAGACTTGCCTGTGGTGCCCATAAACCCTTGATAAAAGAGAATGATTCGTTATCTCCTTTTATTGAAGAATGATATTAGAAGCAACAATGTGGGTGCTAGGTGTGTGTTGCTACGTAGTATTTTTGCTTCTAGCTCTCTGCTGACCAAGTCAAGAAATGTGTGTGTGTATACTAACTCTTGTATATACATGTTTATCAGTGTTTCTATATGTAACCATCTGTATCTGTGTTAAGCTAAACATAAGTTCATACCCTATCTCCAAATCTAATCCCTTAGCACATGGATCATTCTAGCCTCCTCCCTTTGCTTGTCTATAACTTCCTATTCCAGGTTCCCCCACGTGTTAGCTGATGGATGAAAGAGCCGTCCTTAAGGAACTGGTGGAGGGTGGGGAGTGCTGACCAAAGTCGTTGGGAATGAGCAGCATCCGTAAGACTAGAGGCAAAAGGAAGTGTGTACCGAGTACTGTACACTAGCTGCCAAAACTGTTTTCCACAGGGGTGTGGATCCATAGTTCTCACAGTCGGGGAGGGACAGAGTGGGACAGATGGGACAGGGTGAAACAAGTTCACTTCCAGTGCAACCTTTTTTTGGTCCTTTTTGTTTTTAAATTTTTACAGCATTGTGTTGGCGTCCACTGCGTACCAGCGTGAATCAGCCGCGACTACACATGCATCCCCTCCCTCTGGAGCCTCCCCCTCCCCTTAGCGCAGTCCTCTGGGTCATCACAGAAACTGGGCTCCCTGTGTTTTACGCACGGCAGCGTGTGTACGTTGATGCTGCCTTCTCCATTGGTGCCACTGCCTCCCTCCCTCAGTGAGAACTGGTAACCCACAGCCCTGGAGGAGACAGTTTTGACAGCTAGTGTACGGTACTTAGCTGTGCAGCTCCGTCGTTCCTACTCTTACAGATGCTACTTGTTTCCAGCTGTTACTTTGGCCAGCATGCCTCACCACTCTATCACTTCCTTCAGCACGGCCGTCTCATACATTAGTAATATTACATTTAGATTCTTTTGTCACAGTTTGCATTCTATCCTGGCACGTCCTCTTTTCTCTCCTCCTAAATGATTTTCAAAAATTTGCATACATTTTAAGGTTTACTCTTGTGAAGTTCTCTGGGCTTGTGACAAAAGCTTAATGTCTTGTATTTACCTTTACAGTATTGTACAGAATAATTTTGCTGCTTTAAATAATCCTCCCATGTTCCACCTATTCAGGTCTCTCTACTCCCAAATCCTTGGCATACACGGACACGGATACTGTCTGTATATCCTTGCCTTTTCCAGAATGTTGTATGATTGGATTCATACTCTCTTTCATTTAGCAGTATGCATTTAAGATTCATCCATGTCTTTTGTGGCTTGATAGATCACTAATTTCTGTTGCTGAATAGTAGTTCACAGTCTGGATGTACCACAATCTGTATCTTTTCATCCAGTCAGTGTCCATAATTGAGGGACATCTTGGATTCTTCCAGTATTTGGCAATTATGGATAAAGCTACTATAAACATACACATGCAGGTTTTTATGTGGATGTAAGTTTCAAATCAGTTGGATAAATACCTAGAGAAATGTGCCTCATTTGATTGAATACCCTGCTTTCAGCCTCTGCCTCCCTCTAGTTCCACTTGGACAGTATCAGCACACTGAAAGCTAACTAGTTCTGTTGCTGAGCTGTCTGTATACTGAGCAGCTTTCTCCTTTGTCTATAAGTGATAGGCATCGCCACCTCTGTTGTTGAGAGTTTTTTTATTAGTTGGAAGGTGAAAATGGGAGACTAGAGCGATTATGTCATTGGTGCAGCCCTGGAGTCAGGATCTGGTTTGCTCTGGTGCATAGAATAGGAGCTTAACCCTGATCTCTGAAAGCTTCTTTCACTTTCCCTGGTGTGACAGTAAGCGGCAGCCAGTAACGCGGGGCGTCTGCTACAGCCAGCCATTCACCCTGTTGGACTTGGGAAGGCGGCTAGCCCGTGCGTGTCCTTTCACGTCTCTGGGTCAAGTTGGGGTAGCCAGTCTGTTTTACAGGTGTGTGGATCGTGCGCTCTGGTTACTGTCTGGTTTTCAGGTCACTGGTATGAAGGGAACCAGTACTACAGTCAGCGTAGGCCAGCCTTCCTCCCGGCTCACCCACACCTTGATTTGAGAACAGTTGCTGGCCTGTGGAAGTTTGGGGTTTAGCCATCCGGAGTTCACCTACCCTTTTATTTTTAAAAGACACTGGCTGATTACCTGCCACCTTGCAAACATTGTGCTGGTTTTTAAACTATGTTATTTAATCCATTTAATGACCTTAGGAGGCGGGGCTTTCCATTTTTATAGATGAGGACATGGAGACTGAGGACGGTTAGCTAACTAGAGGCTGAGTTGGGATCTCCTGGCGTTGGTACTTTCTCAGGGTATCACGCCATCTCTAGAGAGAAGCGTGATGGAGAAGAAGGCACCCGCCTAGCTCTTCTCAGGCTAACCGGGGATGCACCTCAGCTTATGAACAGCAGAAGGAAGGGTAGTTTCTTTATTTGCGAGAGGCAAAAGCACCTTGCTCCCTGGATGCTACACCTCGCCTGGCCTATTTAGATTTAAATTGTTTTCATTCTGGGAATTGTCAAGCATGTGAAAAGCAGAGAGTCTAGTAGAGTTGCTCTTACGCTTACCACTCAGGGTCTAGGATTATCAGGGTTTTGCAATTTTTGCTTTCTCTATTCTTTTGTAGTTTGCTTTAGTTTTTATTATCTTTTATTTATACATTTTTTGACTGGAATATTTCAAAACAGTATCGATGATAACAGTTTTACCGTTGGCTTATCTCCCTGATCGGTGTGGCATCTCTCCTTTGGATGGATTTTCTATTATTGTGTATCATGTGGTGGTTGGGTATTTATTTTACTTTACTTAACAGATACTGGTATGGTCCTAAGCCTGTGCCATGCCCTTTTCTAAGTTCTTTACAAATGTTAACCTGTTTTCTCTTCGTTGCCATCTTATGAAGTAGATTTTTTTTCTTTCATAGGGATTTAGAGATTTTTTTTTAAAAGAGGTTTTTTTTTTTTTTTTTTGGAGATGATGAAATTGAGGTACAGGAAGGTTGAGGAGACTGTTGGAATTAGGCAGTGGTCTCTTTGGTCTGCAAACTTAGATTGTATGGCTTCATAATCTATGCTTTTAATCACCATCCTATACTAGCCACTGTTGTGCTCAGTGATGTCCAACTGTTTGTGGTGACCCTCTGGACTGTAGCCCACCAAGCTCCTCTGTCCATGGATTCTCCAGGCAAGAATACTGGAGTGGGTAGCCGTTACCTTCTCCAGGGGATCTTCCCAACCCAGGGATCGAACACAGGTCTCCTGCATTGGCAGGGGGATTCTTTACCACTGCTAAGTTGCTTCAGTTGTGTCCGACTGTGTGTGACCCCATAGACTGCAGCCCACCAGGCTCCTCTGTGCTGGGATTCTCCAGGCAAGAACACTGGAGTGGGTTGCCATTTCCTTCTCCAATGCATGAAAGTGAAAAGTGAAAGTGAAGTCGCTCAGTCGTATCCGACTCTTAGCAACCCCATGGACTGCAGCATTCCAGGCTCCTCTGCCCATGGGATTTTCCAGGCAAGAGCACTGGAGTGGGGTGCCATTGCCTTCTCCTCTTTACCACTAAGGCACCTAGGAATCCTGTACTAGAGATGTGGTTAATTCAAGTCCATTACTGTCTTCTGTTCCCTAGTACTGCTAAGATACAGGAAGGAAAGAATTAGTTCTTGGCCTTCAGGTGCTCCCAGTGCAGTGGGAAAGAGGACCTGGAGCCTGATAGCTGTAGCACACCGGGGTTAAATGTTTGCAATAGTTCCGTGTAAAATTCAGTGAGACTGTGAAAGATAGATCCCGCAGGACCTCCTGGGGAAGTTCAAGGTCAGTTTCACAGAAGCTGTGATCCTCCTCATCCATCCTCCTGGAGGAAATTTAGGCAGAGGGGATATCCTGGACTTCACGATGAGAATCCAGGGAGGGCTGGAGAGAGATGGATGTCGTTTTAGACATCTAAGGCAGTGTAATCATGAAGGCACTGACTTTTCTACTGAAAAATCTGTGACTCTATCCTGCTGCTGGTGAGGAGCTACTGATGGATTTCAAACAGAGAAAAAGCATGGTGAGGTTTGCACATTAAATAATGAAAAGTGATTGTGTAATGAAAATTCACTTGTCCCTCTCTAGGGACAGTGAAGAGGATGCTTTGGGAGGAGAGCATGACTGGATGCCTTTTCAAATGTGCTGGCAAGAAATGCTGAGGTCTAAACCAGAGCCTTGACCATGGGAATGAAGGATGGATCTGAGAGGCGAGGACTAGGGGCTCCTTGTTATGCAAGTGTTCATTATCTGGGCTTCTGAATTATGAGGTTGCCTAGGAATTTGACAGTGATCATAATGTTAAATTTTAACGAACAAAATGATTTCTTATAAAAACAGTCCCAAGTGACAGATGCACCCTAAGGTGACCTGCAGCGCATCTTGCCCTTGTATAAGCACCTCCATGATTATCAGAGTATGTAAGACTCTTTTAGCAGACTGGAGCCAGAGTGTCTCCTGCAGACTCTGAAGATGTGAGCTGGCATGTTTGGGGAGGTGGTGGTCATGTGGAAAGCACTGGTGGGCAGCTTTCAGGAGCTGAGAGTGACCCCAGCTGACAGCAGAAGGAAAATACTGCTCCACTCCTATAACTCCAGGGAACTGAATTCTACAAACAACTGTGTGAGCTTTGAAGGGGACCCCAAAGCTCCAGGATAAAACACAGCCTGCTCGGTAGCTTGATGCCTTGTGAGGCCCTGGGCAGAAGACTCTGGTAAGCAGTGCCTGGATTGCTGACCCAAGGAAACAGGCAGGTAGTAAATATGTTGTCTTAAACGGAGAATTTGTGGTAGTTTGCTGCACAGCAGTAGAACACTGAGTCCCCCACTCAGTCTTCCTTCTAAGACTGGCATTTGTTCTCGTCCATCCTTGAGGTCTGTCAGCCGGTGTTTGACTTTCAGATATGGCAGTACAATGCAAATGCCATGCAAATATATTTCAAAGTGAAACTGCAAATCTTTTAAAAGGTGTAGGATTATGAAAGTCAATAAAAGGATTGCTGGAGCCCTACTCAAACCATTCTGCAGACAAATGAGGACCGAGCACGGTTAGACCCACTCATAATTGGTGAGAAAAATAACCAGAATGCTGACAAGAAACCAGTCTCAAAAGAGAAAGATTTGAATATTTTTGAATATGAAGAAGTTCCTTTGGGAAAATGCAAGCCCTTTAAATAATTTTTGCAGAGATTACCCTCGTATGGTAGTGTTGTGTAGAAGTCAGAGGGGACATGAAAGATGGCATGTTGTTGTGCAGTTTTGTTGCAGTAAGGGGGAAATTACAACAATAAATCAATAATTAACTTTCAGTCCAATCTAAGAATTAATGCAAAATTCAATGTAA
>SJYC01091172.1:0-13987 GCA_006408675.1 Madoqua kirkii
ATCACTGACTCGATGGACATGAGTTTGAGTAGACTCCGAGAGTTGGTGATGAAGCCTGGTATGCTGCAGTGCATGGGGTCACAAAGAGTCAGGCACGACTTAGTGACCGAACTGAACCAAACTTTGGTGATTCTGATGTATGTTCAAGTTTAGGGGTGGTTGATCTGGATCATCAACTTGAATTCTCTTTTCCATGGATATTTCAGGATATGTCTCACACTTTAGTGTGAAAGTTGCTACTCTGGAGATATGGTTGAATTGGGGAAAGTATCAGGAAAGGTTCTACAAGGAGAATGTGTGGTTTTGTTTTGGTGATTAGCTGGTTGGCATGAAGGTCTTTTGAGCAGAGCATAAGACTCGGTGTGGCAGGTTGGAGTTGAAGTCGAAAAAGTAGCAGAGGGCCATTGGAGATTAAAAATTCACAGCAAGGAATAGAAGTGATGCTTGTGTTCGGGAACCAGCCTAAGAGACTTGCTGACAGCCTTCATCCTCACAGAAAGGCTGTCTCCTGCCTTGCAGCTTTGGCAGTGTGTGTTTGGGCCAGGGTTGCCCATCTCTGGTCCGTGCCACTGTGCGCAATGTGTGTATACTTATAAATCTGTTTCTCTGTGCTTCCACTAACGGCTATTCCCCCTTTTGATTTCGGTATGTGTAAATATAGAGATAGATTTTTAAGTAATTTAATCTGGTTCTGGTCAGGTTTACCAGCCTGGGCACTTTTCTGTTTTTCTTAGTTGATTTTGCATATTTCCCTGTGGATCTGGTATGGTTTTGATTTTTAAGTTATATGCTCAGCCGGAGACCAGATGTGCTTCTTTCCACCTTTTTGCAGGACAGAGCATGTCCCCCTGCCTCCTTTATACAGACTTGATGAGACTTGCAGGGGGCTGGTCCGTTCCCCTGATTGCAGCTAGACCTTGTCAATGTCCTACTCTGACCCCTGGTGAATAACTTGGGTGTGCTTGTATGCTCTTCTGGGAAATTCCTGTGATGAGAGAGCTCACCACCTTTGGAGAACACTCAAGATGTTGTAGTTCTAACCGTTGAAAGTTCTAACCATTGAAAGTTTTTCTTAACTGTTACTGGCGGGGCGTGGGGGTGGAGAGTGCCTGTCAGACTATAAAGTGAAAAGTGAAAGTCACTCAGTCGTGTCCAACACTTTGTGACCCCATGGACTGTACAGTCTGTGGAATTTTCCAGGCCAGATTACTGAAGGTGGGTAGCCTTTCTTTTCTCTAAGGGATCTTCCCAACCCAGGGATTCAACCCATGTCTCTTGCATTGCAGGTAGAGTCTTTGCCAGCTGAGCCACAAGGGAAGCCCAGACTGTAAGGAAATAGCTAACTGCCTGAGAAGTCGAGCTGATGTGGTTGGAAAGCAGCTGAACTTGGGAGCTTGGATTGTTCTATATAGGAGGCTGGAGATCCTCTGTACTAAATCCCACTTAGCAATAGGTTGTCTGTTTGAATTATCTTAAGGGAGACACTTCAGGGCTCTCCTGTCCTGAAGCAGAGGTAAGCTGGGATAATAGGTAAGATTCTGGGCCATTTTGTGCTGGAGTATGTCTCAGAGCCCTGGCTTAAAGGGAAGAGCGCAAGCTGATAGGAATGTGGACTTGGGACTTACTGAAAAGCCTCTAGAAGAGAAGTAGGAACAGCCTGAGGGCTAAGAAGGGAACTAGACAGCAATCGGGCCAGAGCAGAGGAGGAGGGCATTCGAGACTTTGTGCCCACGGGTAATTGTGGTCTTCCTTTTCTCTTTACCCTTTACTAAATGTTTGTCTGTTTTGCTGAAAAGCGGGCCAAAGGCTCTAAATCCTTTTGGCTGCCATCTGAATAATTTAGTCGGATTGTCTGTTTGCCTCCCTGACAATTCCCTAAAGAATCTCTTCTGATTTCAGAGGGGAAAAGGGACACTTTTTGGAAATCAAGCCAGATATTTTCTGTTTCTTCCTGATTCATTGCCCAAAGCCTGGGACCCTTCTTTTCTCATGATCTCCACTCCTGACAACATAGATTCTGTTACTTTATTTTCCATTTCTAGATGGATGTTTCTTTCTTTCTTTTTAATTAAGAAATTACCTTGCCATCTGAGCTACTGGCACGTATTTGCCAGAAGATCCGAGGCAAAGCTGCCAACTCACTGGAGCGTGACACGGCTGCTGGGGCCGCCCGGTCTCAGAGGCTCTGTGGAGATGCGGGGCTGCCACTTCAAGTGTCAGATGCACACACTCTGCACACAGTGTCCCATGCATAGCCTTAAATAAATATCCTGGAAGGATCTGCCCTGCTTCCCGTCTCTGACTCCCTTTTCCATGTCCATATGTTTATTAAACATGATTTCCCAGCTGCTCATCACCACCTTCCTAGACCCCTGTATCTCCCCTTCCCATCTCCCTCTCCAAGAAAAGAACCAAAGCATCAGGTATATTCCCTTGCCCATGACCATTTGAGAGAATATTCTGCCCAGCTTGGCCAAGAGCCTGGTTGGTTCATCTCTTTAGGTCTTGGGGCCTGGGTTGGTTTGGAAGCTTCTCTCTGACTGAGAAGAGCCCCCCCCCCACCCCCCGTATTGAAAAACCTTCAGTTCTGGCTGTGCCCTTTTTTGTTTTGAGACCTTTCTCAAAGGGCACTGTGGTTTCTGCTTCCGTGTTGTAAGTTGTGTGTCTGTGGAAAAGTTCCCTGTAACCTTTCAAGGGTTGTACTCTGTTCCAAAGGGAATCTTGGAAATGAAAATGGTCCTTTTTTTTCCTTTTTAATTAAATGATCTCATAGAGGATCAAAGGGAGCACACAACGACTGTACTGTGGGTTGGCAGGGTCGCCAGTGTTCTCTTTGCTTTGGGTCTGGGCTCCGAGGTCTGAGACAGTGTCTGGCCAGTAGCCTTTGGCTGTCCTTGGGGGATTGAGGCTGAAGCCACAGAACAGAGGCAGGAGGGCGATATTAATGCTTTCAGGGAGTCTCACTCTTTAACTCCTAGGAGAGGTATTTGAATTCAAGTTGAGGCATTCAGTCCTGAGAACAGAAGCTGGATTTGACTTCTTGCGTCATCGCGGATTGTTCAGTTGAGACAGTGTCTGGCCAGTAGCCTTTGGCTGTCCTTGGGGGATTGAGGCTGAAGCCACAGAACAGAGGCAGGAGGGCGATATTAATGCTTTCAGGGAGTCTCACTCTTTAACTCCTAGGAGAGGTATTTGAATTCAAGTTGAGGCATTCAGTCCTGAGAACAGAAGCTGGATTTGACTTCTTGCGTCATCGCGGATTGTTCAGCCAGGGGTCACTGGGGTGTGAGTTGCCTGATTGACGGCTAGGCAGCTTGTCTGCTTTGGAAGCGCCTGTGTCTTGTAATAGAGGGAGTGCCAGAGGTGCTGTTCTCTGAACACCACTTAGCAATTCTGTGATCTTTGTAAGACCGGCTTCCTCTCTGGTTGAAAAGAGGTGGGAGTGGTGACTAACGGGTTCTCTGAGTAGTAAATGGGTACTTAGGGTACTGCTTGGCATGCGGTAGGTGTTCAGTAAATGGAAGCTGTCATTAAGATAACAGTATTGATAACACTGATACCAGTGTTATTATTTTTCTTAATAGCATGAAGTTGGTGCCCCATCTTTCCTGGCCCATAAGAACCTCGTGCTCATTATCAGTCTGTCCCTTAATTGCCAATATGCTTGCTGTTCCTCTGTGAGGCCGTATGTCCAGGTCCTTCAAACTGCTGTCATGCTTACATTGCCTCCCAGCATCTCCACCACCAGCACAGTACCTGGCAGAAGGGATGAATGAGCTCTTCTGATTGATTTTAAAAGAAATGTATTCCCAGACTGGACACTCCTCTAGTCTCCAGGGCACATCCTGTACTTCGCGCTGGCTGGGTGCCTCTCTGAACTCCTTTCTTGCTTCCCCAGTAGCCATAGTAGTTGCCAGTTCCTTTATCCATACCTGCCCTCTTGTTTAGAAATGCTGTTCATCTTCCCTGTTGCCATTCTGCATCCCTTTTTCCTTCCTGTGTTCCTTCTCTTCCATGATCTATTCCCACCCACTGCAGCCGATATTCATCTCATTCATGCAATACTATTTCATTTACACTTGTAAGCTCTTATTTCTTGGATTGAATTTTTATGTGATAGCTTTATCTTTACCACTAGATTGTCGGCAACTTGAGAGCAACAACATGTTTCATAATATGTCTGTGTAGTGTAGTGTAGGTATGTACCAGGGCTAGCTACGTAATTGGTTCTAAATAAAAAGTAAGCCATTGTCAGAATACCTAAATGAATCAGACTATTGGATTAGAGGGGTAAATGGGATAAGAATGTCTTCATTGATGTAATACAGTCTTTAGAGTTGGTTGTGTGAACATGGAGTTTGAGGGACCGTTCAGTTCAGTTGCTCAATCACGTCCGACCCTGTGACCCCATGGGCTGCAGCACGCCAGGCCTCCCGGTCCCTCACCAACTCCCGGAGCCTATTCCAACTCATCTCCATCACGTTGGTGATGCTGTCCAACCATCTCATCCTCTGTCGTCCCCTTCTCCTTCTGCCATCAATCTTTCCCAGCATCAGGGTCTTTTTAAATGAGTCAATTCTTCACATCAGGTGGCTGAAGTATTGGAGTTTCAGCTTCAGCATCAGTCCTTCCAATGAAGACCCAGGACTGATCTCCATTAGGATGGACTGGTTGGATCTCCTTGCAGTCCAAGAGTCTTCTCCAACACCACAGTTCAAAAGCATCAGTTCTTCAGTGCTCAGCTTTCTTTACAGTCCAACTCTCACATCCATACATGACTGCTGGAAAAACCATTGCTTTGATTAGAAGGACCTTTGTTGGCAAAGTAATGTCTCTGCTTTTTAATAAACTGTCTAGGTTGGTCATAACTTTCCTTCCAAGGAGTAAGCGTCTTTTAACTTTATGGCTGCAATCACCATCTGCAGTGATTTGAGAGCCTCCAAAATAAAGTCTGATGCTGTTTATACTGTTTCCCCATCTATTTGCCATGAAGTTATGGGACCAGATGCAATGATCTTCGTTTTCTTAATGTTGAGCTTTAAGCCAGCTTTTTCACTCTCCTCTTTCACTTTCATCAAGAGGCTTTTTAACTTCTCTCCACTTTCTTCCATAAGGGTGGTGTCATCTGCATATCTGAGGTTGTTGATATTTCTCCTGGCAATCTTGATTCCAGTTTGTGCTTCATCTAGCCCAGTGTTTCTCATGATGTACTCTCCATATAAGTTAAACGGTCACAATAGACAGCATTGATGTACTTCTTTACCTATTTGGGACCAGTCTGTTGTTTCATGTCCAGTTCTAACTGTTGCTTCCTGATCCTTACCAGCACCTAAATGTTGTGTTAAGATTTGGATTTTCTGTACTCTTTTTTCCCAATTCCTGTTCTCATATTTTCCAGTCAGTTCTTTTCCTGACTGAGACTTGGTTGGACGTGTCCTCTAAGAGTTGTACGCTGATATTTCCACCAGTTGAAATGAAACCAAGTCTGGCTCTTATTTGGCAGTGTTCTTGTTCAGGGAATCATAGAACTAAAGTGCTGAAAGGACCCCAGTCTTGTCTTAGGTTTATGATCCTGCTGTCTGCCTCGGGTGCTGGGTCTTCCCTGTCTTTCCTCTTGACTCTTTTATTCTTACCTTATTTGAAGAATTCACGCTTCTTTAAAGGTGTGAAGGAAAGTGTGGTAAAAGGAAAGCTGGTGTACTGGCTCTGTTGAGGAAGGTCATTATGTTCGGTGGTGAAAAAGGAAATGTGAATGGTAACATGGAGGCCTGCTGTTTATCTAGTGGATTTTATTTACTCAGGCTGAGTTCATCTCTTCATGAGCTTCATTACCAAGCTGTTCCAGTATGAAATTATGATTGAGTGTTTTGTTCAACCTTTTTTGAGGCCAGAGGTCCAGCGGAGAACTCTGTGTGTGGGGATTTCGGGAGAAGCGATATGTAGCATGAAGAAGGTGCTTTGTCCGTGTTTGGGAGTGTGTTGAAAGTGTTAGTTTCTCATTGTTGTGACTCCATGCACTTCAACCTTTTTTGAGGCCAGAGGTCCAGCGGAGAACTCTGTGTGTGGGGATTTCGGGAGAAGCGATATGTAGCATGAAGAAGGTGCTTTGTCCGTGTTTGGGAGTGTGTTGAAAGTGTTAGTTTCTCATTGTTGTGACTCCATGCACTGTAAGCCTTTCAATCTCCTCTGTCCATGGGATTTTCCATGGGAGACTGCTGGAGTGGATTACCATTCCCTTCTCCAGGGGATCTTCCCAACCCAGGGATCGAACCCAGGTCTCCTGCATTGCAGTCAGATTCTGGACCAGCTGAGCCAACAGGGAAGCCTGGTTTGGAAGTTTGGGAGTGGATGCATACTCATGGAAGAGATGCTCTGCAGAAATGTGCAGCCTGGGCTGGGGCCACAGTGCGCAGCAGCGTGAGGGCTGGGGAAAGGGAGGGGGGGCAGGCACTAGCTCCCCAGAGGGAGCCAGCCACGGGGACAAAGGGACAGGAAGGAGGTGCTGGAGGACCACGTGGCCTGTGGAAGACTGCCTATGACAGAAATAAACGCACTGTGAAAAAAGTCCCAAGCCGTATTCTACTGTAAGTGGATAAATATTTAAATAATTATAAATTTTACAGATTGACAAAGAGGCCTTTAGGAGGGAGCAGACTGCCTGGCATTTAGCAGACGGTCAGTAAACATTTTTTGAGTGAATGAATTCAGGGCAGAGTGGGGCTGGAGGCCCCAGGGTTTTTGTTCCTCTTTTTTTTCACACCCAACCCACTGGTGGTTCAGGCAAGAGTTTTCATTTTCCATCTGTAACCAGATGAGAAATTGTGAAGAGCAGTTTAAAACAGTTTATTGGTGGTTCTCTCTCTTTCTTTTTTTCTTCATTCATTGTGAGTAAGTAAGGCCATGTACTGTGTGGACGTTTACTGGCAAGTCCATAAAACACACGTTTTTGAGGGCAGAGTCCATGTCTTGAATAATAATTAACTGCTAATGGCATTGTCTTTGGGTCTGTATGGTAAACAATCAGGAAATACTCAGTCACTTCTCTTCAATGAACATTTTCAGGCCAATGCAAAGACCACACACAGACTAACCTGGACAGTGGTGTTTTGACTAAATACAGGCAGAAACAAAGGGAACACACCCTGCTGGCTCTGCTTTGCCACGTTTAATTGCACGGTGGTGTCGGTCTCCCTTGGAGCTTCTCATGCCTGGTAGGGGCAGGCAGAGAACAGTGAGAGGTACACGACAGAGGCTGCTGGGTTTTCAGCTGCAGCTGGATCTCCTTTGGGAGTGTTCAGGTCTGAGTCTCTGTGAAATGGGACAAGTGGATTGAGCCTGGTCTGTCCTTAAAATGAATCTTTAAGAACTAGGTAAAACACGAAGTGCTTTTCCATTGGAAGGCTACAGAGAAAGAGCCTGGGAACACAGACTTGAGAAATCAGACAGTTTTGAGCTCCTCTTCCACAGCCCTCCTTCAAGCTCAGGGGAGAGGAGAAGTCTGGTTTAGGGTTGCTGAGGCCTAGGCCTAAAGACTTGTTTAGTCACGTCCAACTCTTTGCCACCCCATGAACCGCAGCACACCAGGCCTCCCTGTCCATCACCAACTCCCGGAATCCACATAAACGCATGTCCATTGAGTCGGTGATGCCATCCAACCATCTCCTCCTCTTTAGCCCCTTCTCCTCCTGCCCTCAATCTTTCCCAACATCAGGGCCTTTTCCAATGAACTGACTCTTTGCATCAGGTGACCAGAGTACTGGAGCTTCAGCATCAGTCCTCCCAATGAATATTCAGGCCTGATCTCCTTTAGGGTGGACTAGTTGGATCTCCTTGCAGTCTCTGGGGCTCTCAAGAGTCTCCTCCAGCGGCATTTTTCTCCCTGGGACACTTCCACCACCAGGTGCCAGCTGTCCAGAGTTTCACTTTTCTGAGTGAGGAGGCGGAGTGCCTGACCTGAGCGCGCATCGCAGGACCGTAGGACTGGGAGCACTTAACCTTCCTGGGCGTCTCCTGCCTGGGTAGATCACGCTGTCCTCGGTTAAGCTGTATTCCAGGGTGACTCTTAGGGGCTCTGATGGAGAGGGCTTCACAGCACAGGTAGTACAATGTGAGGAGGGCAGGTTCTCACCAGCCTCACCTGGAATGTGTCCTGAGGCAGGATGGCTCTGCCTGCATCTGCTCGTGCTGGCCACAGGGCGGGGTGGGGAGGGAGGCATCATGGCCCCCATTGACTGAGCGCTTCGGTACTGCCTGCTCTGGGGTTGACCTGGAAGGCATTATAAGAAGATGATGAGGGAGGGATGAGCAAAGGGATGCTGGAGAGAGTGGGCTGTCTTGATGTTCTTTTAGGGGCTCAGGGAGGGAGCTGGGAAGAGAATGACATTGTAATTACACACTGAGTTGTCAGGCCTATAATCTTCCCAATGGTCCTTCTTATTTTCTAGTCTTCAGAGTCATCTGCATATGAATCGCAGGTGCTGAGGCTTAAAATTTCTGATCTTTGTAATACCCTGTCAGTCTAGCCTTTTGTGAATTTGCCCTGGGAGTTAACAGACAGCCGGAGCCAGCTCCTTACCGTTGCTAAAATGTCCCTGCAGTATGGCGTGAGCATCAGATTCAGATCTGTTTTTAAGACACTTGAAGCGAAAGTCAACCCCACAAGAACCCTGGAGATGTTTGCTGATCTGGCTGAGAAGATGGACCTCAGGAGGACCTGGGAGCCACTCCTGTTTCTCCCTGAGGCTTTGGAGACAAGGGACATCAGCCTGATGTTTGTTGATATCAGCACGCAGCAAGCAAATCTCCAAATGGTTCTGTTGCCTCAGACTCAAATTTGTTTGTTTGTTTTTTTACAACTTTTAATTTTGTATTGGAGTATAGCTAGTTAACAGTGTTCGGGTGAACAGTGAAAGGACTCAGCCATACATATCCATTCTCCCCCAAACTCCTCTCCCATCCAGGCTGCACATAACATGGAGCAGAGTTCCATGTGCTATACAGTAGGTCTTTGCTGGTTATCCATTTGAAATACTGCAGTGTGTACATGTCCATCCCAAACTCCTTAAAACTATCCCTCTCCCTCCCTGCAACCATAAGTTCATTCTCTAAGTCTGTGAGTCCTCAGATTCAAATTTAATTCCCTCCTCTTAAGCTGATTTTATTGACCTAATATTTATTGAGAGCCTCCCCTATGCCTTCCTCTTTGCTGGCATTGGAGATGACATGGCAAACTGGACACTCGGTGCCCACCTTGAGAGTTTAGTGTGGAGAGGCTGGAGGAGACTGTCTCAATCAACACTCTCGCCCTTTGTCCCCTTGTACATGTATCTTCTGAGGCCAAAGAGAAAGAATTGTCTTATCCGTGGTCTTGGGGTTGGGCCCTTGTTTTCTCAGCTAAATAGTAAGCAGCTGGAGAGCAAGTCAGGTTTTATTCTTCTGTTGTGATACCCTGCAGGCAATATGGAATGATTGATTAAAGATGCTGAGATATTCCTCAGCACTTCTCCTGGTTGTCCTGCTTCCTCATCCCTGGATAAGTTCCAGTCCTCTGCCTTACAGGGGTGGTGACTTATTATACTCTCACTGTCTTTCTGCACAGATGCAGCTTTAGGTTACATTTGACCATCAAATCTGCTAGGATCTGCTTCTAGAACTATGTGTTTGAACCTGAGGCAAGAGGAGACCAGATAGAAGTTTCACCCTCCTAGTGGAATCTTGCAAAGATATCCCTTAAAGGGCGGCAGAGAGAACAGCCCCATTTATAGCCTTTGTGCTGTGCTGCTACGTGATGGTTGCTCGCACTTCGCTCGTTTTATTTAGCCCTTAAACCTTTATAAGGATCAATAGGTGGTGTGATCCTGATGTTGCCGAGGATAAACAGCAGCTAACTGGCAGAGCTGGCTGCAGCCCGTGTCACTGTGCCTTCTGCCCTTTCCCCAGCCCCTCTGGGAAGGAAGCACGTGGACAGAGGAGTTTTCGTGGTTTCTGTGTTTGATTTTCCGGAGAAGTATTTGAGATCACACAGAGTTCCCAGGTGGTGCTAGTGACAAAGAACCAACCTGACATGCAGGAGATATAAGAGATGAGGGTTCGATCCCTGGGTTGGGAATCCCTGGAGAAGGAACTGGCAACCCACTCCAGTATTCTTGCCTGGAGAATCCCATGGACAGAGGAGCCTGGCAGGCTATGGTTCACGGGGTCGCAAAAAGTTGGACACGACCGAAGTGACTTAGCATGCTTGGGAGATTTTAGTTCTAGTTTTGTGACTTAGCACATTTGAGAGGTTAGAACTCCTGGAAATTCTCACGATAATCCCTGGAGAGCGGAGCATGGCTTGCTTGTCTTGTATATGTGTATAAATCCCTGCACATTCTCCTGGCCCTTGAGTGAGTGCTGATAAACCACCAACCTTTAATTCCCTCCACTCCCCAAGTACTCCTGTGCTGGAATACAGTTGAATGGACTATATTGTAATGTTTAAATATTTTGTGTCTAATACATATGATTCTGGGTTTGAAGACAGTTGTAACAGACTGGCCTAATTGATTTACCCGCTTGAAATTAAGAACTGTGAGTTCTGTATGCAAATGCAAATTAAGCAGGATACACACTGTCTCACTGGTCCTGGAATCCAGGGACAGTTGCTGCAGTTTGCTGGCTTTATAGGAGGAGGCTGTGGCTGGAGGCGGAAGCTGTTGGCACCAGGGACAGTTGACCATGTGAGATCTTGGGAAACCCACCTCACTTCCTTAGCTTCAGTTTCTGTCTGTGGTTTGGGGCAAAAAAAATTACTTGCCATTTGACATCCCTTTCCCAGTGCTACCTTATCCAGAGAATGCTTCAGGGAAGGGGAACACTGCTGCTTAAAATGGTAAAAGCCTGTGTGTGTGTGCGCATGTATGTGTACGTAGGTATTTGCAAGTAGATGTGGATAAGGCTTTTTAAACCTTTCCCTGAACTTCACTCAGAACATGTTGGATGACCCAGAAGTAATACTGAATCATCCCACTTCACCTCCCAAAATGCTCTGCATGTTCTGAGATTTGGAAAGGAGCTCTCTGTGACCCTTGGGTTTGAGGCTACCCTCCCTGTGCCCACAGAAACAGGTTGAACAGAAATCTGGCCCAAGTCCCCATGTATTCTGTGAGGCCCTGGTGCCTGGCAGGGCTTCCCTGATAGCTCAGTTGGTAAAGAATCTGCCTGCAATGCAGGAGAACTGGGTTCGGTCCCTGGGTTGGAAAGAGCCCCTGGAGAAAGGAAAGGCTACCCACTCCAGTATTCTGGCCTGGACAATTCCAGGGACTGTATAGTCCATGGGGTCACAAAGAGTCGGACACGGCTTTCACTCACTCAGTCACTGGTGCCTGGCACTGGGGGCAGAGGATTATCTCAGAAAGCTTTGAAGCTGAGGCCTTCTGTTGCCTCTTCCCTGGCACTCCTCCCCTGGGCTTTAGCAAGCTCTGGACGTCGTTCAACTCAATGGACATGAGTTTGACCGAGCTCTGGGAGTTGGTGAAGGACAGGAAAGCCTGGTGTGCTGTAGTCCATGGCGTTGCAAAGAGTCAGACAGGACTAAGCAACTGAGCTGGACTTTGTTCTGAGTGAAGTTCAGAGTGATATCACCCCTGAGGAATTATTTGGGGAATGTGGGAGGATGACTTCTGGAGAATCGGGAGTTGTCCAAAGAGAGAGGCTGTGTATATTGCTGCGGTGAATTCCATCATCATCTTAGGAGCCTGAGATGCTCTGTTCACTCCTATCCTGAGTTAAAAGATAATAAGAACTTAAGCTGCATTAATAGAGATGCTGTATCCAGCTGAAACTCCAGTACTTTGGCCACCTCATGCGAACAGTTGACTCATTGGAAAAGACTCTGATGCTGGGAGAGATTGGGGGCAGGAGGAGAAGGGGACGACCAAGGATGAGATGGCTGGATGGCATCACTGACTCGATGGACGTGAATCTGAGTGAACTCTGGGAGGTGGTGATGGACAGGGAGGCCTGGCATGCTGCAATTCATGGGGTCGCAAAGAGTCGGACACGACTGAGTGACTGAACTGAACCAGGATAAGGAAGGTGAGACCCCCCACACTCTCAGCACCAATTATTGGACCACACCTGGAGCATTGTGATGAGTTCAGAAAAGCACATTTTCTAAGGGATATGGACACATTGGAACATATTTACAGGAGAGTGGAAGAGCCCACTCTGGTCTGTGAGGATGGCTGGGAAAGCAGTGATTGTAACCTGGAAAGGGCAACAATCAGGCTTTGATTGGGTTTGAAATACCTGAAAGGCTGTCCCAGGGATCCATATGTGGTCCCAGAAGTCCTTATGTTGAAATCACAGAACTCTCTTTGAGTGGAGACTTTAAGGAGAGTAATTCTGTTTACTATGAGGAAGAATGAATTTAATTTAGAGCAATAGTTTTACTGTTTTTTTCCTTGACCATCAAAGTGATATGTTAATACTGGAGCATTTAAGAGGAAGAATAAAAAAACTAATGAAGTATCATCTATAATGTCCCTATTGAGAAGCGGCCACTATTAGCATTTGGTACATTGTCTTCTAGCATTTTTGTGTATTTTATTTTTATTTCCAAAGCTGAAATCACTGTGCATAAACAATTTTGAATCTTAACTTTTTTATGTTTTTCATCATGCCTTGAGAGTTGTGGGATCTTAGTTCCCCAACCAGGGATTGAACCTGGGCCCTCAGCAGTGAAAGTGCAGATCCTAATCCCTGGGCCAGCAGGGAATTCATTGAATCTTAATTTATAAGTATGATTTCAGGTAAAACATTTAACCTCACATTTAATAATTTGTGGTAAATGTAGCATTTTAATGATTTCATAGTATTCTGTCCTGAAGATGTAATTTGATCTAAAGTTTTCTCCACCATGGTCCATGGACCACTAAGTTTATTTTCTAGTTTGTGCTTTTTCACTAAATATCATTATGCATAGATTTTGCATATATTTTAGGTTATTTGCTTGGGTTCAGTTCAGTCGCTCAGTCGTGTCCGACGCTTTGCGACCCTGTGAATCGCAGCATGCCAGGCCTCCCTGTCCATCGCCAACTCTCAGAGTTTACTCAGACTCATGTCCATCGAGTCAGTGATGCCATCCAGCCATCTCATCCTCGGTCGTCCCCTTCTCCTCCTGCCCCCAATTCCTCCCAGCATCAGAGTCTTTTCCAATGAGTCAACTCTTCGCATGACGTGGCCAAAGTACTGGAGTTTCAGCTTTAGCATCATTCCTTCCAAAGAAATCCCAGGCCTGATCTCCTTCAGAATGGACTGGTTGGATCTCCTTGCAGTGCAAGGGACTCTCAAGAGTCTTCTCCAACACCACAGTTCAAAAGCATCAATTCTTCAGTGCTCAGCCTTCTTCACAGTCCAACTCTCACACCCATACATGACCACTGGAAAAACCATAGCCTTGACTAGATGGACCTTAGTCGGCAAAGTAATGTCTCTGCTTTTGAATATACCATCTAGGTTGGTCATAACTTTTCTTCCAAGGACTAAGCGTCCTCTAATTTCATGGCTGCAGTCACCATCTGCAGTGATTTTGGAGCCCCCCAAAATAAAGTCTTACACTGTTTCCACTGTTTCCCCATCTATTTCCCATGAAGTGATGGGACCAGATGCCATGATCTTCGTTTTCTGAATGTTGAATTTTAAGCCAACTTTTTCACTCTCCTCTTTCACTTTCATCAAGAGGCTTTTTAGCTCCTCTTCACTTTCTGCCATAAAGGTGGTGTCATCTGCATATCTGAGGTTATTGATATTTCTCCCGGTAATCTTGATTCCAGCTTGTGTTTCTTCCAGTCCAGCATTTCTCATGATGTACTTTGCATATAATTTAAATAAGCAGGGTGACAATATACGGCCTTGATGTACTCCTTTTCCTATTTGGAACCAGTCTTTTCCATGTCCAGTTCTAACTGTTGTTTCCTGGCCTGCATACAGATTTCTCAAGAGGCAG
>SJYC01091173.1:0-26969 GCA_006408675.1 Madoqua kirkii
TGGGCTTCCCAGGTGGCTCAGTGGTAAAGAATCTGTGTGCCAGTGCAGGTGGGTTCAGTCCCTGGGTTGAGAAGGTCTGTTGGAGTAGGAAATGGCAACCTGCTCCAGCAGTCTTGCCTGGGAAGTCCCTTGGACAGAGAAGCTTTGCGGACCATAGTCGATGGGGTTGCACAGAGTCAGATATGGCTAGCAGCTGAGTACCCATGCACACACACACGTACTTGCCTGAATACAGGGGCTCAACTAATGTCCCCACGATTTGGTTCTCCTTCCTCCCCCATCAGTTAGAGACTGTTTGCTACTCAGGGCAGCTGTTTGTGGTGACCTCTGTGTGTGTGTATGGCTATAATTGAGCCTTGAAAGAAGGATAGTGTTTCCGTGACTGGCACAGGAAACCTCAATTCAGGGAGGCTATCAGGGGAATCTGCTTTTTCCTTTGGTCCCATTTGATCTGGTTTTGCTGACATGAAAATTGTTCCTTTGAAGTTTTTTTTAATTAGACAAAGAAGGGGGATATAGAGCCTTAAGGTCCATCACCCTATCTCTGTGCTTGTCCCTGTGTCTCTTCCTTCATTGAGGTAACTGAGTAGCCTGGCCCTTGTATAGGAGTTGAATGGTGTGAATTCTTATCCGGGTTCTGGCCCTGGTGCAGTGCGCCTTAAAGGCAGTGGCTTCTCCACCTGGGGCACATCCTCCAAAGCATTTGCTTCCAGCAGTTTTAAAAAGATAAGATGCATCATGAAAAGATGTTAGAGAGGATGTAGTGCGGGAAGCCAGACATGGAACCACTCAGGGAACATGATCAAAGGGTACTGTCTCTCTTCTTCCAACTGATTTGCAGAGTCCATCCCCAAAGTCACTCATCAGCCTTTAGAAGCTGGTTTTGCATCTGCTTTCTGAACATTTCCTCATTAAAGAGGCCTAAATTACCAGTGCTGCCTCTCTCAGAGGGCTTGGGGGATGAGAAATGAAAACACACATATTAGTACTGCATAAATGTGAGATGATGTATTAAGGGTTGAGTACTTAGGTCATAAAAGCAAGTTACACCTTCCTTCTGAAGGAAGTTATCATATCCCGTTCAGTAGGATCACAGAGGAATTTTTGGTAGAGAAGCCCAAAAAGGAGGTTGATGGGGTATTCAGGAATTCTGAGACTTAGCACATAAAATTCTGGACTGCAAAAAGTGTGGAATAAACGCAGGTTCTTCCGCACTTCCGTTGCCACCACAGCCCCACTTCAGCTTGGCTTATGTTTCTGCAGCAGCCCCGCTGTGTGCCCTCCTCTGCATCCTCCATAGGATGTGCCTTCAAAAATCGCCAGTCCATCATGCCACCCACCCTGCTTCAGCCCTACTCTTGGGATGCTGTTAACTCCTTCATGTAACTGGGCACCTAGGAGGGGTGTGGCTCCGGCTGATTTCACTGCTTTATTTTTTTCCACTGCCATCTCTGTGTTACAATTGGACTTCTTTCAGCTACACCATGTCCTTTCCTGCCTTCAGACCCTCCCAGGTATAGTTTATTTCTTCTTAACTCCCAACTCCGAAACTTGGAGACGTCTTTCAGACTTCAGCATATGTGTCACTTCCTCCAGTTTTTGTGCATCGTTTGACTGGGAGACTGCACAGCCATTTAGTAGTCACTGATGATGGAAAGCGTGAAAAAGGTTTATGCGTGTGCCCTCTGTCTGGGAAGGTGGGGACTGGACGTGGAACCTAAGTCCAGCAAATGGTCAGCAAGTGTTGGAGTTGTGTGGTCTCTCTGAGCACAGTTCACAGTAGGAGCTGGGAGGAAGGTGTTGCATGTCAGCCTGTCTCTTTGGCATTATCCTATGCATGTCTGCTTTGGGCGTGTTCTCTGGGTTAATGCTTTTGCCCAGGATGTGTAGTCCCAGGTTTTGATCAGTGTAGCAGCCCCCAGCTGTCTGAGTGGTTTTCAGAAGGAAGTAGGGTGGAGGACTGTAGATGTCAAGCTTACATTTTTCTTAATTCGTAGAAACCATTATGAATCTGAATCACTGGGTTGGTGATGCTGCAATTATCTGGAGAGTCTCTGCCCACCTGTGGCTGTGGGGCTCGTGTGGGATGTGAACGGATGGTGATTTGTTTACGGGTAGCACTGAGACACTGAGAAGAAGCTACTGACATTGATCTTAGATTTTTACTGAAGTGAATAAGAAGATATCTGGGCTCTCTGTATAGCCAAACATTCAAGAGGCGGAAGGACACAAGGCATAAGAAGTGTTTTGATACCTCATTTAACACAAATATAGCACCAGAAATCTGTTGGTTTTGGAGGTGAAACAGAACTGATGCCTAGCATCTCGATGGGTTAGAATGTGAAAAGAAGGCTTGTGAGCCCTGGACAGGAAACTGGTTCCTGGTGATTATTTGTGCACGTATGGAGCACACATTTATTGATGATTGGGTGCTAGTCTTGCTTATGCGTGAATATACATTGCTGCATTTCTTCTTACAGTTCTGGGATCTGTTTGAGTTTTATTTTAAGATTTCTTTTTGTGTTTTCAAGAGAGACTCTTGAATTTGTTTTTGGTGGCGTGACTGTTTATCTAATGGGGGGTGGAGGTGACTTGTGCTGCTTCCTTGCACGACAAAGCCTAGCAGGGAGACTGGTGCCCCTCCTCTCCTGCCTCCCGCCTCTTTCCTCCTATCAGGAGTGAGAGTGACTATTAAGTGAGTGGGGACCAGAGAAAGTACAACTTGTCAACAAGCAAGATGGTTCTTGAAAATAGAATTCAAAATACAGAGTTTTCCTTACCTCTCTTTCTGAAAACCACTGTAATATTGCCACACTCATGCTTCCATTTCTGTTTTTCCTCCAGAATGATATAGCATCCTTTCCAGGGAGTTTTCTGGTGTCATTATTGCTGGATCTTTTTATTAAGGAAGACTTTGGAGGTCTGCAGAAAGGGTGATTGGCACAGAATTAGAGGTCTGGGAATTGTAACTGTCTCACTGTAGATCAGCTTGGTTGTAATTGCACCTCTGCTGTGTGAACCACCCTGCAAAATTCTGAACTCTGTAGACAACCTTGCTCTGAAAGCAAGTGATCCTTTGGGGCCCAGTTATGTCTGCTCAGTCATCTTCAGCTCTTTGCAACCCCATGGATTCTATAGCCCACCAGTCTCCTCTGTCCATGGAATTTTCCAAGCAAGAATACTGGAGCAGGTCACTATTTCCTACTCCAGGGGATCTTCCCAGCCCACGGATCAAACCCATGTCTCCTGCATCTCCTGCATCGGATAGAGGTTATTTTCCACTGTGCCACTTGGGAAACCCCTTGGGGGCCTATTGGTGGCTTTTTCTTGCTCTTCTTCAGATGTTTCCTGCAAACTATTTTAAAGGTTCATTTCTCCCACAGTTTAAGATGACCGTTTCTGACTTACAGATTTGTATTCACTCTCCTAAAGCATTAACCAGAAACCTGTGTGTCAGGAGTCAAAGTTGTGCATCTGTTTGGGCCCTCTACCCTAGCAAAGCAGTCGTTCATATTGCTGAAGTGAATCCACATTCTGAGGGCCCTGGGATAATCTATTTCCATCTTAGAAGGCAAAACAGTGGCACGAGGCCTTCTAGGGGATGTTATATAAGTAACTGGAAAACTCAGAGAAGTGAGGAAAAGAAGCAGTGTTGAGCCAAGTGGTTGGACTAGGATAAAGGGATCTTTAACTCAGGGAGCTTTGGAAAGGAAAATGGACTAAGGCATTTTTCACCTATTTCCATGAAAAAAAAAATTGTCACATTTTCTGATTCCTAAATTTGTAGGAGATTTGACTTGTGTGGGTTGATCAGATTTGCAAGTGCATAGTGTATTAGGCTTTTTGGGCTGCAGACCAATTTGCCATAACAAAATCCCATGGATTTGGTGGCTTAAACAACAGAAATTTATTGTCTCACACTTCTGGAGCTTGGAAGTTCAAGATCAGGGTGCTGCCAGGGTTGGTTTCTCATGAGCCCTGTTTTCCTGGATTTTGACAGCCTCCTCCTTATTCTGTCCTTCAGTCAGTTTAGTCGCTCAGTCGTGTCCGACTCTTTGCAACCCCATAAATTGCAGCATGCCAAGCCTCCCTGTCCATCACCGACTCCTGGAGTTCATTCAGACTAGCGTTCATTGAGTCAGTGATGCCATCCAGCCATCTCATCCTCTGTCGTCCCCTTCTCCTCCTGCCCCTAATCCCTCCCAGCATCAAAGTCTTTTCCAATGAGTCAACTCTTCACATGAGGTGGCCAAAGTACTGGAGTTTCAGCTTTAGCATCATTCCTTCCAAAGAAATTCCAGGGTTGATCTCCTTCAGAATGGACAGGTTGGATCTCCTTACAGTCCAAGGGACTCTCAAGAGTCTTCTTCAGCACCACAGTTCAAAAGCATCAATTCTTTGGTGCTCAGCCTTCTTCACAGTCCAACTCTCACATCCATACATGACCACTGGAAAAACCATAGCCTTGACTAGATGGACCTTTGTTGGCAAAGTAATGTCTCTGCTTTTGAATATGCTATCTAGGTTGGTCATAACTTTTCTTCCAAGGAGTAAGCGTCTTTTAATTTCATGGCTGCAGTCACCATCTGCAGTGATTTTGGAGCCCCCCAAAAACAAAGTCTGACACTGTTTCCACTGTTTCCCCATCTATTTCCCATGAAGTGATGGGACCGGATGCCATGATCTTCGTTTTCTGTATGCTGAATTTTAAGCCAACTTTTTCGCTCTCCTCTTTCACTTTCATCGAGAGACTTTTTAGCTTCTCTTCACTTTCTGCCATAAGGGTGGTGTATATCTGCATATCTGAGGTTATTGATATTTCTCCTGGCAGTCTTGATTCCAGCTTGTTTTTCTTCCAGTCCAGTGTTTCTCATGATGTACTTTGCATATAAGTTAAATAAGCAGGGTGACAATATACAGCCTTAATGTACTCCTTTTCCTATTGGGAACCAGTCTGTTGTTCCATGTCCAGTTCTAACTGTTGCTTCCTGGCCTGCATTCAGATTTCTCAAGAGGCAGGTCAGGTGGTCTGGTATTCCCATCTCTTGAAGAATTTTCCACAGTTTATTGTGATCCACACAGTCAGAGGCTTTGGCACAGTCAATAAAGCAGAAATAGGTGTTTTTCTGGAACTCTCCTGCTCTTTCCATGATCCAGCAGATGTTGGCAATTTGATCTCTGGTTCGTCTGCCTTTTCTAAAACCAGCTTGAACTTCAGGAAGTTCACGGTTCACGTATTGCTGAAGCCTGGCTTGGAGAATTTTGAGCATTACTTTACTAGCGTGTGAGATGAGTGCAATTGTGCGGTAGTTTGAGCATTCTTTGGCATTGCCTTTCTTTGGGATTGGAATGAAAACGGGCCTTTTCCAGTCCTGTGGTCACTGCTGAGTTTTCCAAATTTGATGGCACATTGAGTGCAGCACTTTCACAGCATCATCTTTCAGGATTTGAAATAGCTCTACTGGAATGCCATTACCTCCACTAGCTTTGTTCATATTGATGCTTTCTAAGGCCCACGTGACTTCACATTCCAAGATGTCTGGCTCTAGATGAGTGATCACACCATTGTGATTATCTGTGTCGTGAACATTTTCTCTGTTCCCATATACACTCCTGATGTCTCTTCCTATTTTTATGAGGACTGGATCCCTGTTGGACTGGGCGCCACTCTTATGACCTCGTTTAACCATACTCACCTCCCTCTGGGCCCTGTCTCCAAATACATTGGAGGTTAGGGCTTCAATACACTGAACTGAATCCATAACAGATGGGAAGACTCTGTGATTTAATATCAGCAAATCAGCCTCCACCCCAGTGTTTTGATAAAGTTTATTCAAACATAAGCACACTCATTCATCTTCAGATTACCCATGACTGCTTTTGCACTGTAAGACAGCCTTGGGTCATTGTGATTAGACAGTCTGTCCTACAAGCCTAAGATATTTGTTATCTGGCCTTATACAGAAAAAGTGGGCCAACTCTTTAAATCAACTGAGCCTGTTCTAATAAGAGAAGGGGATTATTTCTGTATCAGGTTTTGAATCACAGTGATTTTTAAAAAATTAACATGCATTTAGGCTTTATTTGTTTACACATTAAATAGGAAAGAGAGAGTGAAAATTGCCCCATAGCCAAAGGGCCATGCCAAGTGGTTGGTACATATCAGGGTTACTAGAAAGAGCAGCTGTGATGAGAAGAACTTCCTGTGGGACCATGGGCAGTTCACTTCATGTGTCTGATCCTTGCTTCTTCCACTGTAAAATGGAAATAAGATGACCCGTCTTATGACTGTGTAGACGCAATGAAATAAAGCCCCTGGAATATCCTATAAATGGTGGGAGGACCGCATAAATAGGACGGATTATTTAGCACCTATTTGTGCTCTTGCAGCAGCTGCAGATACGTGTCGAGTAAGACTACCCTATTATTTAGAGACTGAGAAATATTTGGATGGTGGTAATGTGCTGCTCTGGAAAAAGCAGTCGCCAGTGGGACTTTCATTACGTAATTAGAGGGTAGTATGCTAAATGTGCTAGTGAAAAGAAGCTGCTGTGCGCTGCTGCCTTCTGTTAATGTGGACCAGGGATCCTGAATGTTTTCCTTGAGTATGTCCTCCAGCAGCATCTTTGCCCCCTTCTCTTGTGTGATGCTGCCTTTGGCCAGCAGAAATTCTGGGAAGTCCTAGACGTAACGCGAGTGCCACATGGCCTTGTGTGCATACTCGGTCATGTCCGACTCTTTGTGACTCCATGGGCTGCAGCCCACCAGGCTCCTCTGTTCATGGGATTATCCCAGCAAGAATACTGGAGTACATTTGCCATTTCCTCCTCCAGGGGATCTTCCCCATCCCGGGATGGAACTCGCATCTCCTTCAACTCCTACATTGGCAGGTGGATTCTTTTACCCTGGAGCCACCTGGGCAATCCGCCATATGGCCTTAGGGACTATAATAAAATGACCCTCTACCAACTGGACACTTGTGCTTTTCAAGCTTGATTCTGGTCAGCCACCTTGCATGTAAATCTTCTGAAAGGAGGAGCAAGCTGGAAAGCTGGACAGTGGTAGGAATTGGGAAGATCCCCAGTTAGGATGAGAAAGAAGGAGAGCTGTTCAAGCTGCTTCTTGGTTGACTCATTTGTTCATTTATCTGTCCATTCCATCGCTCAGATTCCTCATATTAAGAGTGATAATACGGTGTACTTTACAGGGCTGTGTTAAGGATTGAATGAGTTACTGCGGATAAAGTGTGAAGCAAATATCTGACATGGAGCGAATGCTCATTAAATGGTAGTTCTTGTTTTTACTGTCATTTTCGAATGGCTTCATTCACTAATGCCATATCCTCTTCAAAGCCTTGGTGAACAGAAGGAGATAAAGCCCTGGCTCCTGCAGCTGGCAGTGACTCAGGAGAATCAGAGGTGCTCTTTTGCCTCCAACAGGTGTGCCTTTCTCATCATGAGGCCAGTGATGCTACTGCTGCCCCATAACACAGCCTGCCCGCCTGCCGGGGCACCTCCAGCTTGCCTATCCAAATCTCGTCTTTCTTCCAGGACCAAGCTGGGGACCCGTCTTCTTCCTGATTAATGCTGGCTTACAGGCGTCACATCTTTTGAGAATCATGGAGCATTTATACACCCAATTTAACTTTGGATCACATCCCTCCTTGTATTTTTATAGTTGCTTGATGTAGCCTTGAGAGAAGATACATGTCTTACTCATCCTTGATTCTTGGATGGTAATAACAGTGCCTGACACGTGCATATGCTCAATGAATATTGAATTGGATGAATTCTAATTCAGTTTAACCAGCATTTATTGAGCATGTACTTCTGGATTTCCCAGCCTCATCACTGCTGTCATTTGGACCAGGTGATTCATTGTTGTGGGGCCATTCCGTGCACTGTAGGATGTTGGGGAGCTGCCCGGGCCTTTATCCCCTGTATGCCAATAGCACCCTCCAGTTGTGACAACCCAAAATGTCTTTCAGTTCAGTCGCTCAGTCGTGTCTGACTCTTTGCAACCCCATGAATCGCAGCATGCCAGGCCTCCCTGTCCATCAAAAACTCCTGGAGTTCACTCAGACTCACGTCCATCGAGTCAGTGATGCCATCCAGCCATCTCATCCTCGGCCATCCCCTTCTCTTCCTGCCTCCAATCCCTCCCAGCATTAGGGTCTTTTCCAATGAAAAATGTCTTTAGATATTGCCAAATGTACCCTGAAGGTAGGGCAGAAATCACTCTGGTTGAGAACCACTGATTTACTGTGTTCTTGACACAGTCTCTTTCTTTCTTTTTTTTTTTTAATGTTTCTTTTCCCAGGTAACTATTTTGATTGGCTTTGGTGTTTTTATTTGTTTGACTTTTGTTTTGGCCTTATCCCTTGGCTTGTGGGCTCTTGATGCCCTGACCAGGAGTTGAACCTGGGCCATGGCAGTAACAGCGCTGAGCCCTAACCACTGGACTGCCACTTCTCAGATTATAAATACTGGGGGGAGAATTTTTCATTATCTCCGTAATGCCTGTATCCTGGCCATAGAGTATTCGTCACATTAATAGATGTTTGTTCTTGGACCTGCTTAGCTCATTTTCATCATTGTACGGCCTTCAGGAGAGCTGAGGGGAAAAAATTCAAGGCCATCTTCATCATCCTCGATTAGTATGCGTCAAATAAATGCTTACAGTTTCCTGGTTTCCATTTTGCCTTTCTTGCTAACTCTCAGCTCTGGCGTCTCCTCCTTTCTGAATGCCAGTACTGCAGGTAAATGAGCGAATCCCACATCCGTTGTTCAGATTTCCTTTGGAAAAACTGATTAACAGACCTATGGGAAAGTTTTTTTCCTCTCCTCTGGAATCTCATTTATGGCACTGAAACTGCTGTTTGTAGTTTTTGCACAGAATGGTTTCTAGAAGTATTTGCTGTGCCCTTCCAGGGATGGACACCAATATGGGGCCCAAGTGGCCAAGGGACTCAGTTTTACACGTGTGATTGTACGAGGGTAAACAAAGGCCAGAGGTCTAAGTCTTTATGTTGGGAACAGTGATGGATTGAATTGTGTGTGTGAAGGTCGTAGTGAGGACAGAGCACAGTTTTGTTGGGGAAAGTGAGGAGAAGTGGTATTCCAGGAGAGTTCAATACAAAGAGCTCCGGAAATGAGGGCTCAAGTCTAAGCTGGGGAATACCACTAAGTGGGTATGGCCACTTGGGTAAGGTATTAAGAGTAGCTCCTCTTGGGGCCTGGATTTCACCTGGGAAGGTATGAAGGGAGAGAAATGAATGAAATGCTCTTTACCATCCCTTATACCTCAGAACATTTATGATTTAAAAATTTTGGCTTGAAGCTGACTTCTTTTATTCTTAGGGAAGAGAACTTGATTAGGAGTTTGGGCCAGGGTCTCCCAGCACTGTGAACGCTAGTGTCTTGCTAGCTGTCCTCAGCTTTTGAAAAGGCTGCCGTGCAGCTGGGAGCCTGCAGTTGTTCTTTGATACCCTGAGAGCCGAACTGGATGAGAGGCAGGCAGATCCTGGCTCCGTCGAAGGATTTTCTAGCTATCAGAGCTGTTGGAAAGTGAAATAAGCTTTAGAGGGAAGTTTCATCACTGGGGGCATTCTGGCTTAGGTGATCAGCTTAAAGTTGAGTTTCAAATGAGTGATCAGACTAGGTGACTTGAATTCCTTTCTGACCCTATAAATTTTTAAAAATTCTGCTTAAAAAGAACTTACGAATACCTATGTGTGTGTGTGTTAGTCTCTTAGTGTTGTCCAACTGTTTGCAACTCTGCGGACTGCAGCCTGCCAGGCTCTTCTGTCCACGGAATTCTCCAAGCAGGAATGCTGGAGTGGGCTGCCATTTCCTTCTCCATGTATACCTTGGGATCTTTAAAAAGCAAAGGGGGAAAGAGAAGGGCAGAGCTGCTGTCAGAAAGCTAACTCATTGGTGGACCTGGATGTTAAAGTGAGGGCTCTGAGGTGGAGACAACATGACTTCTAATTGGATTTCTTCAGAAACAGCTTTTGAGTAGGGTGTGCCCTGAAGTGCAGACACTGAGAGATGGGTCACGTAAATCTTTGAGGCCCACCGGTGTGGGGCCCCAGCTTGACCTTCCTGGGCTGGAGGCTGGCGCCCGTGCTGAAGCCGCGGCTCTGCCTGCTCGTCTCACTGTGAGCTGTCTCGCCGCGCTGTTTCCCCTGCCGCTGTCTCTCTCCTCATGACTCTGCATCAACTGTCATGGGAGCTGACTGTGACTGAGAACCAAAATTAATCCACTTTCTCTGGAAATTAGTTCTTTTAGGCCCATGTCTGTCGCATTGCTGTGCTTTCTGAGGCCAGTATCTTTCCGTGAAGTCCTTGCTTTCCATGAGTGCATTTTTGCAGGGCTCCATGGAGTGCCTGTTCCACTCTGTAATTGACTGGATATATTTATGCCACTTGTAATTACCTCGAGGTTGTCGTCTGCTGAGGCCGTGGCAGCGGCTCCTCTGGGGGCCCTCCCTGGGCATTCATACCCGAGCCTCCCTGCCTGTGGGATGGGAGGTCAGTCTTATCTGGATGGTAGGGCGAGGGCGATGTACCCAGACAGTTCCCTGACACAACTTCCTCTTTCCACTGACGGCCTTTGTTTCTTCATCTCTGCTGATGCAGACAGCCAGGGTGGCACAGGGTGTGAACTGTCTGTCTGGGGCTGCTGGGTTCGCGGGGTCCGAAACTGGCTGTGATGCCAGAGGGTCTGCAGCTCTGCCCTCAAGCCTGGGAATCTCTGGGTGTCCCACCGACGCAAAGAAGTTGGCCGACCTGCCTCTCCCTTGGCTTCACCCTGCCTCTCACTATGAGCTCTTGCTGTCTTCAGTTCTCTTTTCAGCCTACCCATAGTTTTACCTGGGGTAATGAATCCACAGGGGGCCTTCTTATTTGGAAAGGAGGGCGAAGGTCATATGAGGTTGGCGAGAGCCAGCGGTCTACTTGAGTCTCCTACTGGCTCAGGCAGCCATTGCACTACCATAAAATACCATATCCTGGGTGGTTTAAACAGTAAGCATTTGTTTTCTCACGGTTCCAAACGCTGGAAAATCCAAGGCAATGTATAAGCAAGCTTGGTGTCCAGTGAGGACTTGCTTCTTCCATTGCTGGCAGTCCTGCTCTCTTCACATCCTCATGTGGCCTTTTCCTCACTGCACGGGTATGGGGAGGGAAATTTCTTCTTCTTTAAGGCCATCCATCCTATCCGATCAGGACTATACCCTTGGAACCTCATTTTACAATTAAAAAAAAAAAGTGTTAGTTACTCAGTTGTGTACAACTCTTTGTGACCCCATGAACTGTAGCCCACCAGGGTCCCCTGTCCATTAAATTCTCCAGGCAAGAGTACTGGAGTGGGTAGCCATTCCCTTCTCCAGAGGATCATCCCAACCCAGGAACTGAAACTGGGCTTACTGTCTGAGCCACCAGGGAAGCCCATTCAACAGTAGTTACCTCCTAAAAGATCCATGTCCAGATGCAGCCACTTTGAGGGGGGGCCGGGTGTTAGGGCTTCAATATATGAATTTGGTGGGACACAGTTAAGTCTAACATCTACTGCTCCAGGAGACAAAGAATAACTTGCTTTCTACTGTGTGAACAGTCCAATCAGGTGAGAAGTTGTTGTTCTTGCTGCCAGAATGCCTTTTTCCCTTGACTGTCTGAGACCTTGAGGGAGCTACTTTATCTCTCCATGTAATCTCATTGTCCACAGATAGCTCACTGTTTCCTGGTTAAAGGACACTGTATGGGCCCACCAGGGGACTGGCTTGGTTAAAATGCCTGGTCCTGATTCAAATGTGTGTTACTAGGAGTGGTTCATATTTAAATTTAGGACTTACTGCCCTCCTTGGTCTAAAGATCATTTTACAGAAAACAGAGCAAAGATGCAAAGGTTCTGATGGCTGATATGGGGTCTTCAGACTAATTAGTGACAGAACCAGGAACATAAACCTGTTTATCATTCCCGGTGGTTATTAGAGCTGGTGAACTCCCTGGGAGATTATGGAAGGGAATGCTTTGCTCATTTTGTTGAGTAACCTTCCCTAGCCTTGCTTTCCAAGGGGAGTGTTCTTCATTTCACACTTGAAGGGATGGAGGAAGACTGAGGTCATCGTGTGGGTTTCTCTGCAAACTGGGAAGATGTTCCATGACATTCAAAGAATGAGGGACTTAATGGCCAGTGATAGGAGCAGGTCTTCTGTAGACCCACTTCTTGAACTTAAGGCCTCTCCTTTACAACTAGCATGCTGATAACCTCTCCCTTAATTCGGGTAACATATAGTGAGTATTTAGCCCTATGCTGGATGCGGGGAGGAAATGATGAGGAAAGTGGGCTTGCCCTACCCTCATGGAACAGTCTAATTCCTATGCTGCCTACCTCCACATCCTCACTGTGCCCTTACCTGGAGCAGGAACAGTTAGGGGTTTTAGCTGTGGATGAAGGCCTCGGAAGGAGATTGGATGGGGTGGGAAAGAGCTTGGGGGAAGGCTGTGGAGAGTGATCCATACTATCTCCTCCCTCCTGCTTAGAGGTTCCTTCTGTCCTAGCTGCTCCCTGAAGCTTTCACTGCTGTGGTCTAGCTTCTTTTTAAAAGACTGAAAAGGTGTACAACATGATTTTATATATATAGTGAAATGATTACTAGAGTTGAGCTAGTTAACATCACACTTTTTTTTTTTTTGGTATAATGAGAATACCTGAAATCTAGTCCCCTAGCAAAGTTTTAGTATTTCACTTATAATCATACAGTATTATTTAACTTACACTCATCATTTTATGGGGCTTCCTAGGTGGCTCAGTGGTGAAGAATCTGCCAGACAGTACAGGAGCAACAGAGATAAGAGTTCCATCCCTGGATCGAGAAGATCCCCTGGAGAAGGAGATGGCAACCCACTCCAGTGTTCTTGGAGTATTCTTGCCTGGGAAATCCCATAGACAGGAACCTCGTGGGCTATAGTCCGTGGGGTTGGAAAGAGTCAGACATGACTGAGCACATTCTATACTTGGCTCGCTAGATTTAATCATCCTACATTCCTGCAACTTTTACCCTTTGTCCAGCATGTCCCCATTTCCCCCACCTCCCTGCCCCTGGTAATCATTTTACTCTCTGCTTCAATGTATTAGACTTTTTAAAGATTCTACATATAAGTGAGATTATGCAGGTTGTTTTCTTTTTGTGTCTGGTTTATTTTACTCAGCATAGTGTCCTCCAGATTCATTCATCATGTTGCAAAGAGCAATCTTTTTGTGAAGCTGAATGATATTTCATTGTGTGTTTGTGTGTGTGCGCACACTCAGTACTGTTTATTCATTCATCAAGACACACTTTGGTTGTTACCATGTATTGTCTATTATGGGTAATAATGAAGTGAACCTGGGAAGATAGACATCTCTCTGAAGTATTAATTTCATTTCTTTTGGATATATACCCAAAAGAGGGATTGTTAAATCATCTAGTAGTTTTATTGAGGAAACTCCATATTGTTTTACATAGTGGCTGCACCAATTTCCATTCACACCAACTGTACAAGGATTCTCTTTTCTCCATATCCTTGCCAACACTTCTCTTTTGTTTGCTTTTGATAATAGCCATTTGAACAGGTGTGAGATGATAGCTCGTTGTGGTTTTGATTTCTATTTTCCTGTGATTAATGATGTTGAACACCTTTTATGTGCCTGTTGGCTATTTGTAGGTCATCTTTGGAGAGGATGTTAGTTAGGCCCTTTGCCCATTGTTTGTTGGGTTATTTCTTTTGCTATTTAATTGTGGGAGTTCCTCATATATTTTGAATATTAACCCCTTATCAGATGTATGGTTTGTAAATATTTTTTCCAATCCATAGATTGCCTTTTCATTTTGTTTGGCAGAGGGGGAGGGGGTGGATTTCTTTTGCTGTTTGTGAGCTTTTTTAGTTTGATGTAGTTCATCTTGTTTATTTTTGCTTTTGTTAGCTAAACTTTTAATATCATTCCAAAAATCATTGCCAAAGCCAATGTCAAGAAATTTCTTCCCTGATGTTTTCTTATAGGAGTTTAATAATTTCAAGTCTTATGTTTGTATTTAACCCATTTTCAGTTGATTTTTGTGTATGAGGTAAGATAAGGGTACCATTTCATTCTTTTACATGTGGATGTCCAGTTTTCCAAACAGCGTTTTTTGAAGAGACTATCCTACCCACTCCAATATTCTTGGGCTTCCCTCGTGGCTCAGCTGGTAAAGAATCTGCCTGCAATGCAGGAGACCTAGGTTTGATCCCTGGTTTGGGAAGATCCCTTTGGAGAAGGAAACAGCTACCCACTCCAGTATTCTGGCCTGGAGAATTCCAAGGACTGTATGGTACGATACTGTTTCTGATTACAGTAGATTGGTAATATAGTTTGAAATGAAGAGTATCTTGCCTCCAGCTTTGTTCTTTTCTCTCAAGGTTGTTTGACTATTTGGGTCTTTTGTAGTTCCATACAAATTTTAGAATTTTTCTTTCTATTTCTGTGAGAGAGGAGCTTCTGAACTCTCCCGGGAGTTCTGCAGCAACACAGGGAACAGGGTCGATGAGCTCGGCTGCGTGTGGCAATACCAGTTACTGGATGAGTCTAGAGACTGTCCCTTCAGAGTCTGTTCCATGACTAATTTACACTCAAGTGACACTCAAGCTTATGATTCTTACTCAATGTAACCATTTCTGACTCTCCTGAATAATACGGGTGTGACAGGAGTTGTGTCGAGGCAAAGCAGGTACGATAGAGCACTTTGAGGGGGAGCAGGGCAGAGCTGGCTGCCCACCTCCCCTACCTAGAAGAGTCTAGGTACAGGTAGGTAGTCCTGGAAACCCTGACATGCTTCCTTAGAAAGGACATAAACTGATGATCATAGCTCCCTCTTGCTTTATTCTCCATACATGTTTGAATACCCTGGCAACTGTCATCCTTAGCCCTAGCTATAATAACCAACTGCACTTCCTGTTTCAGAGCCTTTCCTTCTCTAATAATCGGCTTTTTTGTCCCGGTCCTTTAATCCGGTGGTAGGAGCTGGGAGCTGCCTGCTTAGGAATTTTTGCATTAAGAGAGGAGACTCTCCCATTTATCCTCTACAGGCTTTTTGCTGACAGGTTGCTATAGCCAGAGTTGCCCAATCCAAGAAGCAGAGACCTTTCACCCTCACCTGGGTCCTGTGTTTTTGAAAGAGGGATGTGCCCACGCCTCTTCCCATCCCCTGCTTCTGGTCCTGACTGTGGATTTCAGTTGACATTCACTTGCCCAATCCAGTGCCACCTGACCAAATTGTTTTTCATTTCTCCTCTGTGTGAATTATGAGCTTTCTTGACTTTGGTCAGGCTGCCTGGAGTCAGTCCCAGCCTGAGCAGGTGCTGTGCCAACTTCCCTGGCATGTGCCTGTGCCAGTGCATTTTCCTTTGACCCCTAGCTCTCCCTTGGAAATACCAAGCCTGGAGCTCTGGAGAAGGAGCTGCCACTTGTGTCGTTCTGAAAGCCTGCCTTTGTCCTGAGGAATGCCTGTCGCAGTGAAGCCTGATAAATAGCCAGCTCCTTTCTCCTGTAAATTAAAATGAAAGAACCTTGCCTGCTAGAGGTTACTTTACTTGTCTCTTCTCATCTTCTTTATTCAAGCCTATTTAATGAATATCTATTTAAGATCTAAACCTTGCAGTGTGCCAGGCACTATAAAAGGGTACATAGAAATTGTGGTCCTTGCTGTTTAGGAGCTAAAGCCTCTTGGTGGACACAGACATGTGTACCTGAAACCATTAAGGAATATATGAAATGGACTTCAGTGACATGCCAAGTGTATGAGTTGCCTTCTCTGGTTGCCGTGTGGGACTATAACTTCCTTTTCCCCATGTCTTCAAGAGATATGCCTTTATCAGTCCCGTTAACATTTCTTACTTAGTTCACTTGTTCATTTATTCATTCACTCATCCATTCAATGAACACTAATTTAATTCTTACTCTTTATCAGGCATCGTGCTAGACAAGGAGGTGAGTAAAAGACATGGCTCTTAACCAGCTCACAGTCTAGTTGGAAAGAGAACGAGATGATAGTGCACAATAGTGAATGCTGTACTCAAGGCAGAGATAAAATGCCACGTGAAGCAGAAGATAGAGCTAGTTAGCTTCTAGGTCTAATTGTACCTTCATAATTTGTCTTCTGTTGAAAAATGAATCAGTGTTATTCTTACCTGTCTACCATTCAAATGGCTGATTAATCTCTCTCTTCTGCCAACCTGCACATCTTTTTAATTTTTTGAAATATTTTCTTCATTAGTCAATTGTATTCTTTCGCCTTTCATATATATACATATTATAGTGTTTTGTAGAGCTAGAGAGCTGTTTCGCTTAATTTTTTGTGTGGGACTGTCTACTCTATCCTTCCATAAAGAATGGCTGACACAATGTGGGAGTTCTATCTATATGCTTAATTTGTTTATTAGTCATATTTCTCTGTTTCTTTGGTTTCTTAGAATTGCTTTAAATTACTAGCTCACTAGTGTTAATTCTGAATTCTTAACTTTTTGAAAAATGTCACTCCCCCCACCTCCATCTAGGCCAAATTGGTGAATAGGGCACCAAAAATAGAAAACTTCAGTAATATGAAGCAGTCCTCCTCTGGCTCTGTCCCTGCCCTCCACAGGAGAACTTTCATGCTGCTTTCCCTTGAAGCCTCTCCAAGTATTTCTGAGCACCCTGGGGTGGTTCCTCATGAGACATTCCTTTGGCTTTCTGAAGGCCACTTCCTTTTGAGTTCTCTGTGTGGTGATGACCATTCTGAGCCATCAGCCCAGCGCTGGAGTGAGGCAAAGTCTCAGAAGTGCCCTGCTGGGTGCTGGGACTGGGGCTCCCTGATGCTCATCAGCGCTGAGCCAGTTGGCACCTTGCTGCAGTCATGCCGCCACACTACTATACGCTGCCTTGTTGGGCCATTCTGGTGATGGCGCTGACACCGCCAGTTGGCAACACTGTGCTGTGAGCACCGCTGAAGTGGTGAGACCTTTATTTGTGGCTTTGGGCTAATTTGTTTTATGGGCTTTGGGGCTGTGTTGTCTGCTGTGCTCTGATATTCTGAAGTTTGGTCTTTTCCTGAGATGCAAACACAAGTCCATGAATGCTGGGTCAGAGAACAGAGCGACTGGCACTGTGTTATACTCAGAACTGCCTTTCTCCCTGCCCAAGCCTAGTTAACTGGTTCAAGTCTGGGGACCCAACTAGCTTCCCTAAAAGTAGATTCTCTTCCAGCTAGCCCTTTAGTCCATCATCCAGATGGTCTTCCAGCCGAGTGGCCCCTGAGGTCCTTCACTCAGGCACCCGAATCCTCAGGGGAAGTCACCTTGGGCTCAAGCTGGCACCTATCAATATTTATAAAGTACTATAGCATTCTTACAGAAGCCCTGGAAAAGAGAGGAAAGGCAAAATGGTAACTCATGGTCTTAACACTCTTGTTTTTTAGCTTTTTGGAGGGTTTTCATGGAACCTGTTTCTCAGCGTGTCTTATGTTTGCTCTTCTTCTGGCACCCTCTGCTTGGAGTCCAGCTTCTTTGTGTGTTTGCTCCATGATGGGGTTGCATTTCAGCAGAGACGGGCACAGAGAACCTCCAGTGCACTTCCATGTCCTGCCAGAGAGCTCCAGCTCCACTTTCTTCTCTTTTCCCTCCTTCCGGTCATCACTCTTCACTGACACTTGTTTACATTCCCTTCTTGCCACCAAGATGGTCATCCCCCTGCTGCTTTCTCAGGCTCCTTTCTCATTAGTGGCTCACCACCCGGAGCCACCTGTGTCCCATTTCCACTCTTATCTGTTGGTGACCTCATTGGGCTGATGTATGGTGGGCTTACCGGCAATAAAGAAAATGCTTCTTCACACAGATGTGATGAGAGGAGACTGTCTAGGGTGGGGTTGGAGATTGTATCATGATCAGTGTGTACTTACCTCTGCCCTGGTTAAAGCAGCGTGGAGAGTAAATACTGCTGATATGTTAAGTATTGCTGATGGGGGAACCTTGATAACACCTATGAAATTTATTTTATCAGTGCCTAGACAGTCACTGGGCCATTTACTTCTACGGTTTGACTCTTGGGACATGCATTTTAGTCCCAGCCCTGCCCCTGATTCCCACTCTGTACTTTAGGTAGGTCACTTAACCTTTGTGCTTTGATTTATTCATCTGCCAACTGGGAATGTTAAATTTGTCCTGTTAACCTCACAAGTGTACTTGCAGACAGCATGACAACCTTTTATAATTCTGGATGGAAGTTGACCCTTGAACATGAGTTTGAACTGCATTGGTCCACTTATACGTGGATGTTTTTCAGTAGTAAATGCTACAGGAAGTACACAATGTGCAGTTGGTTGCGGCTGTGGATACAGAATGGTGGATATAGAGAAACTGCACACACAGAGGGCTGATTATAAGTTATATATGGATTTTGAGTAATCTCCAGGAGTTAGTGATGGACAGGGAAGCCTGGTGTGCTGCAGTCCATGGGGTCGCAAAGAGTTGGACACTATGAAATGTAAAAGAAAATACCTATATTCAGTAAGAGAGGTGTAAACATTATACTTGATGAAAGTGAAAGAGAAGAGTGAAAAAGTTGGCTTAAAACTCAACATTCAGAAAACAAAGATTGTGGCATCCGGTCCCATCACTTCATGGCAAATAGATGGAGAAACAATGGAAACCATGACAGACTTTATTTTCTTGGGCTCCAGAATCACTGCAGATAGTGACTGCAGCCATGAAATTAAAAGACGCTTGCTCCTTGGAAGAAAAGTTATGACCAAAGCAGACAGCATATTAAAAAGCAAGGATATTACTTTGCCAACAAAGGTCTGTCTAGTAAAAGCTATTGTTTTTCCAGTAGTCATGTGTGGATGTGAAAGTTGGACCATAAAGAAAGCTGAGTGCTGAAGAATCGACGCTTTTGAACTGTGGTGTTGGAGAAGACTCTTGAGAGTCCCTGGGACTGCAAGGAGATCCAACCAGTCCATCCTAAAGGAAATCAGTCCTGAATATCCAATGGAAGGACTGATGCTGAAGCTGAAACTCCAATACTTTGGTCACCTGATGCGAAGGACTGACTTACTGGAAAAGACCCTGATGCTGGGAAAGATTGAAGGTGGGAGGAGAATGGACTGACTGAGGATGAGATGGTTGGATGGCATCACTGAGTTGATGGACGTGAGTTTGAACAAGCTCTGGGAGTTGGTGAAGGACAAGGAAGCCTGGCGTGCTGCAGCCCATGGGGTCACAAAGAGTCAGACACGACTGAGTGACTGAACTGAAACATGATACTAATAGTATTATGAGAACATTGATTCTGGAACCAGGTAGCCTGGGTTTGAGTCTTGACACTACTGTTACTATCTGTGTGACCCTGGGCTAGATTCTTAGCTTTTCTGTGCCTTGGTTTCCTCTGCTGTAGATTTTAAAGCAATCTTGTGGTTATGGTAGGATTAAATGAGTTAACATTATATAGCATGTTTAAAGGAGAGCTTGGCACATTTACAAACATTATTATTGTGGGTACTGTAACCGTTTATAGAGACTGTCTATCATCAGGTGTTTTCCTGCTGGTTAGGGAAGGAGCCCCAAAGTTTGCGACTTAGAGGGGAGGAGAAGCATTGATGTTCATCTGGTGATGAGTATAGCTGGTACTTCTACATGTCATTTCCTTAGATGAAGAAGTTGAGCCTCAGAGGACAAATCTAGCAAGATTCAAACTCTTTTGTCCAACTCCTAGTTGGCAGTCTTGTCACTGTATTCTACCACTTTCCATTTTGGCTCCGACACATCTGCTGTTGGCTTCTGGGTCAGCCACTGATGTGTTTGAATGAATATGGATGTCCTAATTATCGTTGGTGCCAAAGATGCAGAGTGAGTGTATGTGGCTGACTCACTGGTGCCGGAGCAAAGGGCACAGCCTCTGTGTTAACTCTGTGAATAGAATTAAACATGCGTGGACACTTTTCTCTCTTTTTCTCTATTATATATATTTCTCTAATTTGATTGGCATCAGTTTTAAAAATTGACCTTTGGCTACTCTGCTGCTTGGTTTATGATCGTGATTGGAGATGACATTGTACCAGCTGTTGAATGACAGCAACATCCTTCCTGCCCATAGATAGAGTGGTAGCGATAATAATAATGTCCTTCATGGATCTAGCATTGGGGAACTTGAGATACTCTCATTGATTTCTCATAAACAGCCGTGAGGGAGGCAGTATAATCCCTCGCTAGACATGAAGAGCTGAGTCTTGGAGAGACTGACTTCCTCAAGACAGCACAACTGTAAGTGGCCGGTGTGGGCCCTGATCTGAGCTGCACCACTGCGTCTACAGGTGAGTTCTACTTTTGACCGACTTGAATTTCCAGGGAAAATTCCATCTGAAGCTGTTCTGAGCCTTTAAACACTTGAAAACCACTGCTTTAGGAGAAAGAATCTTTGGCTGGGCGCCCGATGACTGGAACTCTCACTTGGGGTTGATGGGAAGTCACTTACCCTTTACTGAGCCTCAGTTTCCCTATCTGTGAAGTGGAGCCACACAGTCAACCTCAAATGTCAGGCTAATGAGTGCACTGCCACAACAGTGCTCTGAGCTCTCTCATCCACTGCAGACCAAGCGTCTCTGGTTGTACCCTAAGTGGTCACACTCAGAATTCCATAATAATGAGAGCAGGAGCGACTATTAGCTCACTGATGTTCTGGCTCCACCACCACCCTGGCCCTGTAGGTGTCATCTTCCAGCAAATCCTGTGAGAGCACCTTCAGGACTGACTGAGGTCTTGCTGATCTCGGGGGGAGGTGATTGCACGTGGTTTGCTAGTTAGCAGGACCACCAGTTTCCTTCACGGAATGACCTCCTGACTCCAGCCTCCTGCTGTTCTGGAATCTGGCCTTTCAGGCAGTGGGGCAGGTGGTTAGGCATGCCCAGGCCAGCCTGCCCCTTCGAACCCCATCCGCTCCCTCCGTGGGGTTGCTGCCACGTGTTGCCTCTGCAGGAAGATGCATGTGGTTCTGAGTACAGTGGCTCCCAGTCTGCTTTTGCAGCCACTTTCAAATTTCACCTCTCTGCCCCTGCAAAGCAGTTGCCGATGACTTGGCCTGCAGCATCCTTTCACGTACAGCATTTGGAGCCTTCGGGCATCCCCCATGAGCCCAGGGGAGGACCTCTTTAGTAGCAGCAGCACCACGTGCAAGTGGTGTTAGTGCTTCACAGCTGAGGGGGCCACTCAGTGACACCCGGTCATGAAGCGTGGCTCCAGCACTTACCAGTGCTCTCCCACCGAGCTAGCTCCGTCACCTCCCCAGTCCTGTCTCTGTGCTGGTAGGATGGGGATGCAAACACCCACTTCATTATGTGGCTGTGACAGATGACAGAGTAGGGCCAGTATTCCATTACTGCCTGGCCTGTGGCAGGTGCTTAATAATATTAACTGTTAGTAGCAATTGTCTCTGAGAATGGGGGAAGTCAGACTTAAACGGCAGAATTATTTGTTTAGGTGTTGGATAGGCTCCCATTTTTATTTTCCTTTCACCCCATAAGCCCCCAGAATCTGGTCCTTCTGCCTCTTTTTAAAAAAATCTGTGATCCATTTCCTGTTCTCTTAACCAGGTGCCGGGGAACAGAGCTGTGACTCTTCACCTGCCCTCTCTTCTCCCACCACAGATCCTTTCCTTTTTAAAGAGTCACTGTTGCTGGCATCTTCAAGGAAACAGATGGGGCACAATAATTGTTCTTTTAAATAACTACCAAAGATAAAAAATTTAAATAACTGTTAAAGATAATGTTAGATGGTAACCTTCAGAGTGGTTTGTGCCCCTGATAACTAAGCGTTAAGTTTTAAGCACCATCCTGTGATTCATTTGACTTACTCTGATCATGCTGCTGCTTGAGGTAAAGATTGATGGCTTAGGAAAATGTTGTCTGTAACTTTACCTTTCAGCAGGCAGCTTTTATCTGCTTGTGTCCCTGAGAAAGAGTAAATATTGACATGTAAAGTGAAATAGCCTCAGTTTTTACACGTGGATGTGAGGGATGAGATGCTTACGAAATGGGAACTTCCTCCCTCTCTTCTGTCATCTAGAATTTAAGGATTTGCTGTGTGCTATACACAGATCTGAGTTGCTGTTACAGAAGGCAAACATCTGAATGGGAGTAGGGGTTAGACAGACAACATACTAAGAATTCTGATGCCCAGAGTGGGCTTTGAGCGTGCACTTCTGAGTCGTCTGACCAAACTGATGGGGGCGGAGCTGCGAAAATTAGTTTTCTCACTTATAAAACGGATAAGTTGTGGTCCGGACGTTGGAGGCATTTGGGTGGTATCTAGCTTTCCTGGAGCCACTGTTGATTTGATTCCTGAGTTTTGCTGGACAGAAACTCACCAGGCCTCCCTGTGTTGTCCTGGATGTTGATTATCATTTTGGCTCTGAATTCTCACACTTTGGCAATCTCATCAAGCAAACCTGTTGTTTTCCTGTGGCCTATCACTTTATATATGGTTATTTAATTTTTTTTTACATATGCTGTCAGAATCGTTGGATCAAATAGAAAAAGAAATTGATATGACTCACTATTTAAATGTAGATAATACTAGATCTTGTTCTTCTGCTTTCAGATATTTTGAGGGAGGAAAAAAACCTCAAAACAGCTAGATAAATCTAGTCAGCCATCTCTGAAAAATAAAATTCTTTGAATGTTATCTCTACACAATAGTAAATATATCCAAGATATAGAGATTTGCTCTGATTGCAAAGTGGACCAACCTTCTATGAAGCTTGTTGGTAATAGCTCTCAATTTTTAAAAATTTTATTTGATGTTAGAGTGTAGCCAGTTAACAATATTGTGATATTTTAAGGTGGACAGCAAAGGGACTTAGCAATACATATGCATGTAACCAAACTTACTTCCCATCCTGGCTGCCATGTAACATTGAATAGCTCTCAGATTTTTAAATGCACTGTACCTTTTTGCCCAATAATTCTACTCCCAGGAATTTAACCCATGGAAACTCAGACAATACTGAAAATATTCGTGAAAGAAAATATTCAATGAGACACGGTATAAATTATAATTAGAAACAACCTAGTTGAGCATCAGTGGTAGATTGGTTGAATCATTTGTGGCTTTTAAACCACATTTAAACTAAATACCATGGAGGAGCTTCTAAAATGATGAAATAGCACTGTGTGTACTGACATGAACCAAAGGACATCACCTGATGAGTGAAGTATCAGGTTATACGGCAGCACGTATATTATAGTCCTAGTTATGTTATCGAATATGATCAGAAGGTATAGCTCCATTTTTTTCCAGTTTTACTGAGAGGTAAGGGACACATATCACTGTTAAGACTCTTATAATAATGAGTCTAATAGTGAGTTTCATTATCACTGTGTAAGTCTAACACATGTAGCATGCTGGCTTGATATTCATATTTTGTGAAATGATTACCATGGTGGGTTTGGCTAACACCCATCTTCTCAGAGAAACCATAAAAAGAAATGCAAGAAGAAAAGAAGAAAGAAAAAAAAACTTCTCCTTGCAAGAGAATTCTTAGAACTTGTTCTCTGAACAACTTTCTTATATATTATAAAGCAGTATTAACTATAGACATCACATTGTACACTACATCCCTAATACTTATGTATATTATAATACACAAAGTGTAATAGACAGGGTTGAAGGTTGTCATTCTTATATCTAGTCAGCCATCTCTGAAAAATAAAATTCTTTGAATGTTATCTCTACACAATAGTAAATATATCCAAGATATAGAGAATTTGCTCTGATTGCAAAGTGGACCAACCTTCTATGAAGCTTGTTGGTAATAGCTCTCAATTTTTAAAAATTTTATTTGATGTTAGAGTGTAGCCAGTTAACAATATTGTGATATTTTAAGGTGGACAGCAAAGGGACTTAGCAATACATATGCATGTAACCAAACTTACTTCCCATCCTGGCTGCCATGTAACATTGAATAGCTCTCAGATTTTTAAATGCACTGTACCTTTTTGCCCGATAATTCTACTCCCAGGAATTTAACCCATGGAAACTCAGACAATACTGAAAATATTCGTGAAAGAAAATATTCAATGAGACACGGTATAAATTATAATTAGAAACAACCTAGTTGAGCATCAGTGGTAGATTGGTTGAATCATTTGTGGCTTTTAAACCACATTTAAACTAAATACCATGGAGGAGCTTCTAAAATGATGAAATAGCACTGTGTGTACTGACATGAACCAAAGGACATCACCTGATGAGTGAAGTATCAGGTTATACGGCAGCACGTATATTATAGTCCTAGTTATGTTATCGAATATGATCAGAAGGTATAGCTCCATTTTTTTCCAGTTTTACTGAGAGGTAAGGGACACATATCACTGTTAAGACTCTTATAATAATGAGTCTAATAGTGAGTTTCATTATCACTGTGTAAGTCTAACACATGTAGCATGCTGGCTTGATATTCATATTTTGTGAAATGATTACCATGGTGGGTTTGGCTAACACCCATCTTCTCAGAGAAACCATAAAAAGAAATGCAAGAAGAAAAGAAGAAAGAAAAAAAGACTTCTCCTTGCAAGAGAATTCTTAGAACTTGTTCTCTGAACAACTTTCTTATATATTATAAAGCAGTATTAACTATAGACATCACATTGTACACTACATCCCTAATACTTATGTATATTATAATACGCAAAGTGTAATAGACAGGGTTGAAGGTTGTCATTCTTACTTTGACCACCTTCCTCTAATTCACCATTTTGATATCTTTATCAAATGAGTAATAGTATCCAGAATTTATCAGGGCTTTTTTCAAAAAACCCCCCAAACAAACCCCCCAAACAAAAAGACCCCAAACAAAAAAATGCAAACCAAAAAAAACCCCCAAACAAAAAGACCCTTTCAACACTGTTTTAACACCTTTGAGGTGGTGCTTAGGTTTATTGCATGGTGTTACCATATATAGGAATTCACATAGAAGGCCTGCTGATTTTCTTTCTATGTTTCATTTTTCTCCTTTTGCAATTACAACTAGAATCTCTTGCTGGGGAAGAAAAATCCCAATTGTTTCAAAGATCAAGTCATACCCGTGTACTCTCTCTCTACAGAGGTTACCACCATTAACCCTTTGGGTAAGCCTTCAATTCCTTAAAAAATTTTTTTTTACTGGAGGGTGATTGGTTTGCCATATTGTGCTGGTTTCTGCCATACGTCAACATGGATCAGCCACAGATATACATGTGTCCCGTCTCCGCTGGCCCTCCCTCCCATCTCCCACCCCTTCCCACCCCTCTAGGTTGTCACAGAGCCCTGGGTTGAGCTTCCAGTGTCACACGGCGAGTTCCCACTGGCTGGCTGTTTTGTGATACTGTGATGCTGTATAGCAGTACGTGATAACATGCACAGCATATGATACTGCGTATGTTTCCGTGCTGCTCTCTCCCTCCCTCGCTGTGCCCACAAGACTGTTCTCTGTGTCTGCGTCTCCAGTGCTGTCCTGCAAATAAGTTCATTGGTACCATCTTTCTAGATGCCCTGCACATGTGTTAGTATACAATATTTGTTTTTCTCTTTCTGACTGACTTTACTCTGTACAATAAGCTCATCCACCTCATTAGGACTGACTCAAATGCTTTCTCTTTTATAGCTTAGGAGTGTTCCACTGTGTGTATGTACCACAGTTTCTTTATCCATTCATCTGTTTATGGACATCTATGATACTTCCATGTCCCGGCTATTGAGAAAGGAATGCAGTGAACATTGGTGTACGTGCCTCTTTTTCAGTTATGGCTTTCTCAGGGTATATGTCCAGTAGTGGGGTTGCTGGGTCATATGGTAGCTCTATTTTTACTTTTTAAAGGAATCTCCACACTGTTCTTCATAGTGACTGTATCAATTTACATTTCCACCAACAGTGCAGGAGGGTTCCCTTTTCTCCACACCCTCTCCAGCATTTATTGTTTGTAGATTTTTTAATGATGGCCATTCTGACCACTGTGAGGTAGTTCATTGTAGGTTTGATTTGCGTTTCACTGATGATGGTTTTTCCAGTGGCTATGTATGGATGTAAGAGTTGGACTATGAAAAAAGCTGAGTGCTGAAGAATCGATGCTTTTGAACTGTGTTGCTGGAGAAGACTCTTGAGAGTCCCTTGGACTGCAAGGAGATCCAACCAGTCCATCCTAAAGGAGACCAGTCTTGGGTGTTCATTGCAAAGACTGATGCTGAGGCTGAAACTCCAATACTTTGGCCACCTCATGCGAAGAGTTGACTCATTGGAAAAGACCCTGATGCTGGGAGAGATTGGGGTCAGGAGGAGAAGGGGACGACAGAGGATAAGATGGCTGGATGGTGTCACTGACTCGATGCACATGAGTTTGGGTGAACTCCGGGAGTTGATGATGGACAAGGAGGCCTGGTGTGCTGTGATTCATGGGGTCACAAAGAATCGGACATGACTGAGCCGCTGAACTGAGCTGAATGATGAACATGTTGAGCATCTTTTCATGTGTTTGTTTTTATCTTCTTTTTGTTTTTTAAGCACATCACACACCATACACACCACACCACACCATACCCACACCCACCCACAGGCAAACCCACCCACCCACAGGCACACCCACCCACACACTCACACCCACACACACCTACACGCACACACACACAGGCTAAGAGCATGGTCTCTGGGCTCACAGCCTGACCCCGGCAACTCTCCTTGGCTTTTGAACTAGGACAAATCACCGTACCTATCTCAGCCTCATTTCTCCCAGTTTTCAAGTGGAGAATATTAAATAGCTGATAGGACTATTAGTCAGTATTCAGTCAAAAACCCATGTCAATATTTAACACAGTACCTAAAACATAAGCACTTAATAAATTTCAAGTACTAATTTTAAAAACAAAAATGGTTTCTAACACCATACACAAAAA
>SJYC01091174.1:0-17689 GCA_006408675.1 Madoqua kirkii
GGAGTATTACTCAGCCATTAAAAAGAATACATTTGAATCAGTTCTAATGAGGTGGATGAAACTGGAGCCTATTATACAGAGTGAAGTAAGCCAGAAAGAAAAACACCAATACAGTGTCAGTTCAGTTCAGTTCAGTTCAATTGCTCAGTCGTGTCCAACTCTTTGCGACCCCATGAATCGCAGCACGCCAGGCCTCCTTGTTCATCACCATCTCCCAGACCCACGTCCATCGAGTCCGTGATGCTATCCAGCCATCTCATCCTCGGTCGTCCCTTTCTCCTCCTGCCCCCAATCCCTCCCAGCATCCCTCCCAGTCTTTTCCAGTGAGTCAGCTCTTCACATGAGGTGGCCAAAGTACTGGAGTTAATGCATATATATGGAATTTAGAAAGATGGTAATGATAACCCTGTATGGGAGACAGCAAAAGAGACACAGATGTATATAACAGTCTTTTGGACTCTGTGGGAGAGGGAGAGGGTGGGGTGATTTGGGAGAATGGCATTGAAACATGTATAATATTATATATGAAACAAATCACCAGTCTAGTTTCAATGCATGATACTGGATGCTTGGGGCTGGTGCACTGGGATGACCCAGAGGGATGGTACGGGGAGGGAAGTAGGGAGGGGGTTCAGGATGGGGAACACTTGTACACCTGTGGTTGATTCATGTTGATGTATGGCAAAACAAATACAATATTGTAAAATAATTTGCCTCCAATTAAATAAGTTTATATTAAAGCAAAAATGGGAGCATACTATTGTACTCCTACAATTTCCTTTTTAAATTTTATTGTTTTATTTTTATTGAAATGTAGTGTTAATGATTCACAGTGTCATGTTAACTTCTGTACAGCAAAGTGATTCATTTAGACATGTATATATATATTCTTGTTAAAATATTCTTTTTTTATTATGGTTATCCCAGGACTTTGAATAGACTTCTTTGTGTTATACAGAGGACCTTGTTGTCTATCCATTCTATGCAAGATAGCCTACATCTTCCTTTTAAAAAAAAAACTAAGTGGTAAATGATATCCTTTCGGGTCGTATATACCAATACACTTCATTCTTTTTAAATGATGTCACTGTGTTGTTACATAGATTAAATTGAATTTATATAATCATTCTCCTGTTGGATACTTGTTTTTAAAAATCTACTTGATGTTATAAAGAAAGTGGCAATGAATATATTCATTTCTTTCTCTTTGCGTTCTTTATATTTCTGCAGTCTTTATTGCTGGATTTGCAATAGCCGAGCTGGAGGCTGGGCCAGTCTTTTTAAGCTATTGTCAGGTTGGCTGAGTGCTTTCTGTTAATGTTCACCTAAAACAGTATTATTGAGCAGTATCTTTTTGGTGGCACCCAAGGAAGAGTATCTGTAGTGGCCAGTATCATACATTTCTTCCTTGAATATAGTCAGACATTCGTGAGACCCTTGTACTTAACTGGTGTTAAAGAGCTCATTATGGACTTGGGTGTGTCCTCCATTGTCCGTACCTTCTAGTATAATAGTTGATAACACCATCTTACACTTATGTATCAAAGATGCACACTGGCGTGTCTTTCATCAGGTTTTTAAAAATTACATAACTTTTAGTGCAAATCATTTAATGATAAATCAGCCTCAAGTATGATTTTTTTTTTAAATTACTCAGACTGATCCATAAGCCAAACAGGCAAGTGCTTGAGTACAGGTGCCCCATTGCATCTGCTGGTAGGTTATGAGGTTGTACTGTTTTTACCTCTTTGGGAACAGCTTCCAGTTGATTGTTCTGAAAAAGCATGAAACTGCTGAAAGAACAGTGAAGGAAGAAATAAGACATCTTATTTTAAGAATGGGTATTTGCCTTCCTGGCAGTTCAGGCCGTGTGTGACTGACTAGGCCAAGGGAACGGAAGATAGCGAGTGTGGTGGTGTGAGAACGGGCGCACAGATCCCACTGTCCTCGCACCATTTGTTTTCTGAGAGCCAAGAGTGATCTCTCACCAGGTGACATTTCAGCTCATTTATTGGTTATAGGACTCTGTCAAAAATTTAAATATTTTACTCGGGATATTGAGTAAAAAGTATACGGACTCTTTAAGAAAATGGCTCTGAAATTATCTCAAGACAGTTGTGATTGTTATACATGTAAGAGGTTAAGTGAAAAAAATCTTTAGAATCTAGTTATGAAAATTTCTGCTTTAAACTTTGAGGTAAAGTTGTAGGGACACCTCCCTAACTTCATACCATCACTGCCCCTCTTTTTTTGATCTTATATTGAGAAAGAGAAATTCAGTTGAGATGAGGAAAAAACTAAGAATGGTCCTGTGACGATTTGAAAGCAGCCACAAAATAGATTCCTCCTTGCCAAAAACTGGATAGGGGTGAGGTGAAGTGCTTGAGGGCTGTAATAGTCAAGGAAAGACAGGCTAGGAAGGCTTCTGAGGTCAAGCTGAGCTTATGTTCAGGGAAAGGTCTCAAAGGGGTTGGGTTTCCGAACTCAATATATACAAAAAAATATAATGAAAATCTGAAGTTAAAAAGAGGGTTTAATTAAACTGTGATTGGGATATTTCTGAGAAAGTAGCCCAGTTGAGCTTATACTTTACATAAAATATTTTTTTATGAATCATCTCAGTTGACTTGTTTTTAATAGTCATAATTTAGTTGAGTATAGGAAGCCAGAAAGTCAGATGGAGAAAGACAAATTCCATGAAAAAACAAACCAACAAATAAAAACAAGCATATAGATACAAAGAACCAGGGTAGCGGTTATCAGAGGGGAGGTGGGAGCGGGAGGGTGGAATGGTAAAGGGGGTCAACAGTGTGGAGACAGATGGAAACTAAATTTGGTGGTGAGCGTGCTGTGCTGTGTACAGAAGTTGAAATATAACATTCTTCACATGAAACTTACATAATGTTATAAACCAATAAAAAATAAATTTCAAAGTGTATGCCTTACAGTTCAGAACACCTCCTGTCTGTGTTGGCCCTATAGCCTATTTGCAGGGGAAAAAAACATCTAAAGGGAACTGAAGGTCACAAAGTCAAGATAAACATTTCCTTAGTATACAATGACAGTATAATGTATATAAGTTTTTTTCTAACTCGAAAGAGCCTGAATACCATGGATGGTATCTTTTCTACTGGTGAGTCCCTCTGCTAAAAGTAATCTTTATTTCACTTTTAGGAAGTTTATGTAAACAACGCTTTTAATTTATACTCACTGGCACTTCACATTCGCAGGTTTAAAGACTGTGCAGAGTTATTAACTTGTAATTAGCAAACTGCACAGTCCTAACACTTTTCGTTCAAGATCTTAGAGTGTTTGGGGGAGAGAGAGACAGAAAAGGCATGTCTTTCTCAGCCCACAATTGAAAGGTAGGAGCACTTGCGATGAGTGCAGGTCAGGAGTCTATTTAGCAAACAAGGTGAGAAGTGGTCCTTGAGAGTCTTCATTCAGTTAACACGAATATATTGCCTGCCTCTAGAGTCAAGGCTGGAGAAGGCAATGGCACCCCACTCCAGTACTCCTGCCATGGATGGAAGAGCCTGGTGGGCTGCAGTCCATGGGGTTGCTAAGAGTCGGACACGACTGAGCAACTTCACTTTCACTTTTCACTTTCATGTATTAGAGAAGGACATGGCAACCCACTCCATTATTCTTGCCTGGAGAATCCCAGGGATGGGGGAGCCTGGTGGGCTGCTGTTTATGGGGTCGCACAGAGTCGGACACGACTGAAGTGACTTAGCAGCAGCAGCAGAGTCAAGGCACTGTATTCTCGGAATTGACATCCTGGCATTTGCTTATGACATTCACAAATTACTTTCTTCTCCAGCTGAGGTTTGACTTTTGGTAAGAACAATAAACTTTGTGGGCAAAAGAAATATGCCAGTGGAAATGTAGGGCATTATTTGATTTTCAAGGTGGTTGAGCTTTATAGAATTGGGGCCTTAGAATGGGAAAGCCAAGAAAAACGTCAAACAGAAAAATGTGTTGTGTTGGATGCATATAACAACCCTTCTGAAAGAGAGCTTTGCTTTAATCAATAAAAAATAAAAATGAAGAATTGTACTGAACAAGAAGACAGGAGATGCTATGGCCCCATTCCTTGAACCTAATTTTAATCCAGAGATTCTTTGGCATAAGATGATATAGAGAGAGGGAGGTTAGGACAAGAACTATCTGTTCTTGTTTCTTTTGCCAGGGGACTTGGCTAGATTCTCTCCGTGGTTTTGTTTAAGTCTGATGGTGTTTCTAGGATGGGCCACAAGTCCAGGTGCCCTGTCTTATCAGAGGAAGGCCAGGGTGGTGGTGGGGGGGCTCAAGAGTAATGAGCAGGACAGGTGGTATGCAGGCCCGTGGGCAGTATTTAACAGAGAAGTGAGCTTCCAAAAAAGGACCATCTTAGTAACCATGAGGTTAAAATAAATAACCTAAATAGTTTTCCTCTTGGAAAAATTATTCTGTCTCCACTGGGAGATCTGAGGCCTGGAAGCTTAGAAAAATGATCTCTGCTACTCTTCCACGACCAGAAACACTGCCCACTGAAATCAAACCATTTACATCTGGCTCCTCATGAGCCTGCAGTGATAAATATCAGCCCCGATGTCCCTGACCAGGGTCCTTCTGGGTAGGTTAGGAGATCACGCCTCTTATTTCTTATTCATTAGTTTTTGGTAGCTCTGCCCTTCCTTCGAGGGCTAGACCACTGTCATAGCCACGAGCAGAAGTGACTAGCCATGGGAAAGTGTACTTTCGAGTCTCTCCTCTCCTCGCTGTCCCTTACACGCTCACTGTAGAGTAGGGGCTCTGGCCCGGCCGTGCCTCCGCAAGTGCCGTTCACCTTGCCAGCCTGTAAACTGGGAACGGCTGTGCCTGCCGTGCCTCTCTCTCAAGGCAAGTTTGTGTAAAGATAAGGTGAGTCAGTGCTTGAGAGAGTTCCTTTTATACATTATGGGCTGATTAACTTATGTCCTCCCTTTTGCAGAGAGGATTAAAGTACCTACAGATGCTTCATTAATGATCGGATTGTCCCCTCTTCCATTCCTTAACATTCTGACTGTGTCGCAGATCTAACTCATCTAGGTTAAAGGCTGTTGTTTTGTTCACTTAAAAAGTTTGAAAGTTTCCAAACCATGTCTCAAGGAAGCTTGTGAATTACTCTTGTTCTTTGCTGGTCCTGTCTTTGGGTTACTGATGGTGCTCACTGTGCTGTGCTTGGTTGCTCAGTCGTGTCCAATGCTTTGGGACCCCATGGACTGTAGCCTGCCAGGCTCCTCGGTTCGTGGGGGTTCTGCAGGCAAGAATAATGGAGTGGGCTGTCATGCCTTCCTCTAGGGGATCTTCCCAACCCAGGAGTCGAACCCAGGTCTCCCACATGGCAGGACTCACTAGGATACAGTAAATCCAATAGTTACCTCTGCTTTAGTCGCAGAATACAGATAGCTCAACTTGTTTTTCTATAAAAATGATATTATTTTAGGAAATTAAATTTGCTTGTTGTTCAGGAACAAGCTAGAGTATAGAGGAAATGGAGAACTCAAGCTAAAATGTTTTTGCTTGTGTCCAGCATCCATTTAAGGGCAGTTTATTGGCACCTGCTGTGGTACCAGGCGGTGGGGTTCTGCAGTGCGCGAAAGAGGCACCGTCCCTGCACACAGGGGCTTGAATTGTGGATGGGGATCGAGAAACCAGACTAAATATCACTAAAATAGTGTGAGTTTGCAAACTGTGATAAGTGCCATGAAGAAGTAATAAGGGAATGGGGACCTCACAGAATGATGGATTTAATTTGAGGGTATTGAAGAGACTTATGTGTGTAAATTCTGTTGAAGCCATATGTAAAATAGATGGCCAGCGAGTTCAATGCGTGAAGCAGGGCTCCCAAAGCCAGTGGGATAGGGGTGGGGAGGGAGGTGGGAGGGGAGTTCAGGATATGGAGTGAGACGTGTATACCTGTGGCCGATTCATGTTGATGCATGGCAAAAACCATCACCATATTGTAATTATCCTCCAATTAAAATAAATAAATTAAGAAACAAGCCATCACTGAATTGTTGTTTATTCACCTTGGGCTGATTCAGCTCATTTTCCCCCCTTTGGACTGTATTTCTCCCTAAGATCTGCTGCTCATTAGACAACAAGTGATAAACACGTCCATTAGCACTTTGCATCTTTCTGAGCTAGTGTTGCCCTCAGGGAGCTCTTAAATTCTCCTCTCTTTAATAACCCTTTGATGACAGACCTTGGACTCTGCTCTTAACTCTTCTTTCTTCAGTGTGCCAGTAGCTCTTTTCTCTCCAAAGGGCCAATTTTTCTGGGGTAGGGTGGGGTGCGTTGGGGAGGGAGGGATGAGCTGAGAATGAACAGGCCTTCCTGCTGCCTGAAATTGCACCGTTCAGTCCCCTTTGGGTTGTGAGCTTAAAGAAAAAGCATCCTGAACAATAATGAATACATGATTATAGAAAATATATTTAAAATATTTTCTTAGCTTAAATACCATCCATAATTCTGATGAAGTTAACACTTGTAACATTCGTGGAGTGTTTTCCCCTTATGCATTTGTTATTTAATATATCCATTTCCATATATAAAATATGATCATAACATCCTTTTTTTATAACCTTTTTAAAGCATGGGAACTTTTTAGTATTTAAGAGGCCTGTATTAACATTTCTTGGTTAACTTTTAAAAGAATTTTATTGAGATATGGTTGAATTACAATGTTATTAATTATTGCTGTACAGCAAAGTGACTGAGTCATATACATACACACACACACACATTCCTTTTCATATTCTTTAACATTATGGTTTATCATAAGATATTGAATATAATTCCCAGTGCTATACAGTAGGATGTTGTTTATCCACTCTGTATATGCCAGTTTGCATCTGTTAACTCCAAGCTCCCAATCCATCCCTCTCCCTCCCCTACTCTCCCATAACAACCACAGTCTCTTCTGTGTCCCTGATTCTGTTCCATAGATAGACTCATTTGTGTCTTATTTTAGATTCTACATGTAATTGATGTCAGGCGGTATTTGTCTTTGTGACTTCACTTGGTGTGAGCATGTCTGGCTGCATCCACGTGCTGCACGAGGGGCGTCTCGCCCTTTCCTCTGGCTGCGCTGTGTCCCACTGTGCCTGTGCCACAGCTTCTTTTTCCACTCCTCTGTTGATGGGCATTTAGGTTGTTGTCATGTCGTGGCTGTTGTGAATAGTGCTGCTGTGAACATAGGTGTGAATGTGTCTTTTTGGTTATAGTTTTATTTGCGTATGTTCTTAGGAGCAGGATTGCTGGATGTTACATTAATTCTGTCTTTAGTTTTCGGAGGAACCTCCATACTGGTTACCACAGTGGCAGCACGAGCTTACATTCCCTCTTGTTGAGCTTTTTGTTCATATTCAAAATTCTGTCTTTTGTCTGTCATATAAATAATTTTTTAAAATCATAAATGAATTCATAACCAAGAGGAAACTTTTTCGGGTCAGGAATGGAGAAGAGTGAGGGTCAGTGACCCAGACTTCAGACCTGCCCTAGAAAAGGGTTTTGCTGCCCTTGCACATGGCAGAGGCATAACCAGACTGCTGTGTTAAGCCATGGTCGGGACCATGGTCCTTGCCAGTGGACGAGAGCCTGGCCACTCACAGTGTTTCACAGTGGTGGCGAGCTTCCATTGGCCCAGGAAGGAAACAGGTAATTATGAGAATAGAACCCAGGACAGAGCATCGTGCAGATGACCTCTAGCATTTTGTTGTTCCATAAATGGAGAAAATCCTAAAAGCCTACCTTCAATCCTTGTTCGGCATTGTCTGTCTTTTAGGGCAAGATTCATCCATGGTATCAACTGCCAGGGAATGGCAAATAGGAGGGAAAAACTCCTGTGCAAGATAAGTTTGTAAATGTAACTTCCTGAGAAGGCAACGCAGACCAAGACTGGAGAGGCAGGCAGCAGACCCTGCAAACAGGATTCCAAACTTAAGAAAGAGGAGCAGTGAACAGTCTGGAAAGGTCGTTTCTAAAATGAAAATAGGGGGTAGGGTATCAAGCAAGAATTTATCAGTATGCAAAGGATCTAAGTGGGCATTTCTGAAATGAAAAATACGAGGCTTGGGGGAAAATGAAAAAATGGGGTCAGCAGTAAATCAGATATAGCTGAAGTGTGTGGATTTGAACACAGCGATGAGACTACATGGAGACATAAAGGGCTGGGAAGTTAGAAAACCAGGTTAGATTGAGAAGTTCTGATGCATAATTAGTAGTCTTCTTTCTTGGGTTTCTTCAAGCTTTCTTCAGAATAGCTTCTATCATACTAATCCTTCCACTGTGGATGCTAGATAAACATATATATGCTTTTATGTCGTGATGTAAATAATATAAGATCTGTCTGGAGAATGCTGCAGGAGCGCAGCTGAAAGAGGCCAGGATCCCAGTGAGGAGTGAAGGGCAGAGAAGTGAGCCTGATATTAGGTGCTACCTTCTCCCCCATGCGTCTGCCGGTTTGTAAGTGGCACAGCAGGTGCACAGAACTTTCAGCAGTCTCTCAGACCTGGGGAGATGGAAATTGCAGTTTGGGGCCTGCCTTGGAAGAGGGCTCGTGGTGAACATCTTGGCTTTCAGTGTGGAGCCCTGAAAGGTTGCGTCTCGGGAGTGAAGGCAGACTGGAAATGCCAGCACTTGCTAGCTGACACTTAGCTTTTGTCAGCTCAGTTGGATTGAGGTGCTTTTTCTCTGTCCACCTTTTTTGCTTGCCAAAAATGAATGTAAATTCCCTCCAGAGGAAAATAACATTCAGATCCTCAAATTAACTCAGTGCTTTTTCATATGCAGTGTATGACAGCCAGTAAAATATTACCAGATGTTTTACAGAGTAAAACCAAATGGCTGTAAAATAAGAGGATAAAAAGCAAAAGAAACAGAACTCCACAGGAGCATCACATGTTGCAGCTATTACACGTGGACTTATGAAACAACCAGGGTGAGTTCAAGGAACAAGACGATAAGATGAAGAATTTTGGCAGAGAATGAGAATCTCTTCAAAAGAATCAGAAATCCTAGAACAAAAATTTACCAGGGAGCAGGAATTCATATTTTATTAAAGATAGGCATAGGCATTGGATTAAAGTTGGAATGTGGAGCCGTGATCTTCACCACTTGAAATGATGCTGTTGATGGTTCAAGATTGACTGCAAGAATGTCCCTGTGCCAGGTAGATCACTTGTGGCTTGGTAAGGAAGCAGAGACAAGCATGAGAATAGGAACCAGTGCTGATCAAAAGCAGAACCTTTAGTTGATAAGACATTGTACAAATGCCTAGAAGGAAGAGAGGGAATCCTGGAGTGAGGAGAGACCAATATAAAAAAGATTTTTGTATTCTTCTTTATATATTCCCTATGCCCAATTAGGGTACTTAGAATGGTACAGCTACTGTTTTTATTTTTAATTATTTTCATTTTATGTTATTATCTATTGCGTTATAGTGAGTTGTGTCTTCTTTTATGTTTATTTACTATGCTATTAGGCTCTTCAAGCCGGAGTTTCTGTTTCAGTTTTTTCATTTCTTTTGGCTGTGTATGACCTTTCCTTCCATCCCCTCAGCTACTCTCCAACCAACATTCAGTACATTACCTTTACATAAATAGAAGCTAAGGAAATATTTGCTGAATGAATCGACAATGGAGCTCTTGATTGACTTTTTTAATAATTCGAGTTCTTAAAGTGTTTCCTGAATGATGATCTCAGAGTGGGAGTGGTGCGACGAGACTTCCATTTCTGCTTTTAGGGAACTGGCAACAGGGAAGAAGGAAGACAGGATCTGAGAAGGAGAATGGAAGGAAATGGAGTCCATATGGCAACTGCTCCAAGCCTTGCTGACATTCTTCCAGCAACCTGTTTTGTCTTCCTTATAAACTATTCATAAGGGTCCAGTCAGGAGACAGAAACCACCCCCGGTAATTTGAACAGGGAAAATTTAATGTAAAGAATTCTTAACTAGTATATGAAAAGTGAAGTGAAAGTCGCTCAGTCATGTCTGGCTCTTTGCTGCCCCATGGACTGTATCCTGCCAGGCTCCTCTGTCCATGGAATCTTCCAGGCAAGAATACTGGAGTGGGTTACCATTCCATTCTCCAGGGAATCCTCCCAACCCAGGAGTTGAACCCCAGTCTCCTGCACTGCAGGCAGATTCTTTACCATCTGAGCCACCAGAGGGAAAAGTTAATTGCTAAGAAGGGTAAAGAGAATTTTAAAGACTACAAGAACGCCTTCTGTCTCTTAGAGCTGAAGGAGAATATCCAAGGAAGGATAAACTAGGAAAGAGAGTTCCCCAAAGCTGAGATTCAGACGTTGGAGACTGAGTGTCCGGGGCCCCCTAGTGGGTGGAGGAGTCAGGGGGCACCAGCTAGAAGAGGGGCTGGTTATGCCACTGAGTCTCCCGCATACCTCTGGCCAGGAAGTTGCCTGCTGTGCCATAGAAGCAGGAACAAAGGCGTGAGAACCAGAAAGAGAAACCCTTCCTCCAGCCTGTCCTTCCAGCACCCTCTACTGACAAGACCTGATGCTGTGCCAGTTGGCAAAGGAAAAACGTTTAGAATAGAAACATAATGCACATCAGCCCAATAGAAACATAATACACGTCATATATGTAATTTAAATTTTCCAGTAGTCGTTTAAGAAGCAAAAAGAGCCAGGTTATATTAATTTTAATGATGCATTTTATTTAAACCAATATGCCAAAATCTTATAGCTCAGACAGGAAACAATCTGCCTGCAATGCAGGAGACCCAGGTTTGATCCCTGGGTCGGGAAGATTCTCTGGAGGAGGGAATGGCAATCCACTCCAGTATCCTTGCCTGGAGAGTTTCATGGACAGAGAAGCCTGGCAGCTACAGTCTGTGGGGTCGCAAAGAGTCAGACACGACTGACTGACTAACGCTACTCCTATTAAAATATTATTTTAATATATAATCAGTATAAAATTATTAATGAGGTAGTTGCCATGTTTTGTACTAAGTCTTAAAAGTCTGGCAAGTGTTTTATACTTAACAGCACATCTTAGTTCACACTTGCCGAATTTCAGATGCTTTACCAGCTATGGCTAGGTGGCTACCTCATTGAGCAGTGCAGTTCATGGGATCCAGCTCAGGTATCAGAAAGCTGGTCATAGCACATGGATTTGGAGCTGAGAGGCAATAAATTGATTGCTGGTGCACAACTATAATAATTACGTGTGCACGTAATGGAATATTAAGCATAGTTAAAAGTGATATTCTAGAAAGTTGCAGGAGTTTTGGGAAAAGGCTTTTATGAAGTTCAAATAGCATTTGGAATTGTATGTGAGTAGAATATCAGTTTTGTAATTCAGCTGAAGTGAGGTGGATGAACATAGAACTTGTTATATGGAGTGAAGTATGTCAGAGAAAAATATCATATATCAACACATGCTGCTGCTGCTGCTGCTGCTAAGTCGCTTCAGTCATGTCTGATTCTGTGCAGTCCCATAGACGGCAGCCCACCAGGCTCTCCCATCCCTGGGATTCTCCAGGCAAGAACACTGGAGTGGGTTGCCATTTCCTTCTCCATCAACACATACATAGGATCTAAAAATATGGTACTGATGAACTTATTTGTAGGGCAGAAACAGAGAAGCAGACGTAGACAACAGACTTGTGGACACAGAGGGAGAAGGAGAGTGTTGGGTTTATTGAGAGAGTAGCATTTGCCATCCCCTGGAGAAGAGAATGACTACACACTCCAGTATTCTTGCCTGGAGAATTCCATGGACAGAGGGACCTGGCGGGCTGCAGACCATGGGGTCGCAGAGTCAGACACGAAAAAATGATGACCACTGTTGACATATGTGTACTACCACGTGTAAAATGATAGCTGTATAGCACAGGGACCTCAACTTAGTGCTCTGTGATGGCCTAGAGGGCTGGAATGTGCAAGGGGGAGGCAGGGAGGCTCAGGAGGGAGGGGATATATGTGTACTTACAGCTTATCCACTTTGTTGTACAGCAGAAACCAATACAACATTGTAATGCGATTATCCTCCCAGTGGAAATAAATTTTAAAAAAGGACAAGAGCTTTCCAGAAAGAAAAATGGGGGAGGGGGATTGCGAGCCGTGGATTCTAGTCCCAAGTCTCCAGGCTATGAGCCCATGAACTTGGACAAGTTTCTGCATGCTCTGAACCTCAATCCCAGGTCTCAGGTCAGGACTCCCCCACTAGCCTTGCCCTCCTCACACATAGTGTCTGAGCTGTAGCACTGGGAGCGGGACAAGGTATCTAAGGCTGAATCAGATCCAGCAGTGCCCCATGAATTCTAAGAACATCTATTAGTTTGGTGCAAACATAATTGCTGTTTCAGAGCATGAATTTTAAATCATTATAACTAGGTTCAAATACCTTATTACTACTAGAAATAAAGTAGTAATAAACTAAAAACACTTTATTATTACTACTAAAAATAATACATCTTTATTAATCAAAATAGCAACCATTACAATCAACACATTTTGCCAATGAAAAATAAATTGGTTTATTCCGTAGTGTAAAAATATGTGCTTCTGAGTTCGACAAACTCTAGGAAAGCATATTCTGCCTCCTGCTGGTGGTGGAAACATTTTCCCTGCAAAAAGTTGTCGAGATGCTTGAAGAAGTGGTAGTCAGTTGACAAGAGGTCTGGTGAATATGGTGGATGATGCAAAACTCTGTAGCCCAGGTCATTCAACTTTTGAAGCATTGGTTGTGTGAGAGCAGTTCGGTGTTGTCTGGTTATGTGACGGCAGTCGGGTGTTTTCACGGAAAAGAATTGGGCCCGTTCTGTTGACCAGTGCCAACTGCAGGCCTTGCAATTTTTAGTGCATCTATTGTTTTGCTGAATATACTTCTCAAATTTAATGCTTTCGCTGGGATTCAGAAAGCTCTAGTGGATCAGACCGCAACGGAGCCCCAAATAGCAACCATAACCTTTTTTGGTGAAAGCTTGGCTTTGGGAAGCACTTTGGAGCTGCTTCTTGGTGCAGCCTCTTAGCTGGTTGTTGCCAGTTATATAAAATACACTTTTTGTCATATGTCACAATCCAATTGAGAGATGATTCATTGTTGTTGTATAGAATAAGAGAAGATGCTTTAAAATGATTTTTTTTTTAAATTTTCAGTCAGCTCATGAGGTACCCACTTATTGAGCTTTTTTACCTTTCCAATTTGCTTCAAATGCCAAATGACTGTAGAATGGTCGACACTGAGTTCTTCAGCAACTTCTGATATAGTTGTAAGACAATCAGGTTCAGTGATGGCTCTCAACTGATCGTTGTCAACTTCCGATGGCTGGCCACTGCCCTTCTCATCTTCGAGGCTCTTGTCTCCTTTGCAGAATTTCTTGAACCAACACTGCACATTTGTTAGCAGTAGTAGTTCCTGAACCAAATGTGTTGTTGATATTGCAAGTTGTCTCCACTGTTTTATGACCTATTTGACCTATTTTGAACTCAAATAAGAAAATCACTCAAATTTGCTTTTTGTCTAACATCATTACCATAGTCTAAAATAAATATAAAATACATAGAAGTAATGTTATTAGCAAAAGACATAAAGTGAGACATGTGCATTAAAATGAAGTATACCATAACCCCATTTATTTAAGAATGTATTCCAATATCAAATGGCACAGTTCAGCAATGCAAATCACAGTTACTTTTACACCAACCTCATAGGTTATCCTGCCTTTCAAGGACATGAAGAAGAGTTAAGATCAGCATACACTGCAGGCAGGAATCCCTAAACTCTTACCACTGCCAGCCAGCAGATATTATACTTAATATTACTTCATAAAATCTCACCATCCACATTCTGACTGTTCCAGTTTTGTAAAACTGCTTTCTGCCTGATTGGCCAGACCTCCCTCTTTAATATAGATCTTCTGATCTCTGAATCTCACCCCACCCTCTTCCTGGGGAAAAAAAAACACAAAACACAACAAAGACCCACTTCTGCCTTTGCCTATGACTCATAGACAATAGTAAATGATAGCTTCACACACATAAAAAATTTTTTGTAGCAACAGCAACAAAACTCTGATGTGAAACCTATGTATCAAAAAAGAAAGTATATACACAAAAATATTAACAAAGGATATCTTTGGGAAGTGGCGCTCGGCAACTTGGTTTCTTCTTCCTATCTCTATGTATTTTCAAATTCTCTTTAGTGAACACCCAATTAATTCAGATAACACCCATGCTCTTATAGCACAGAGCTGTCCTTTGACTCTCTAGACATTGAGACTTGGGGTGCCCAGTTCCTTGGATCTCATTTGATCACACTTCTAACAAGAAATAGAAATACTGGAAATGGGATTGACTTCAAATTCCATTAATTGAAAAGTCATGATTGGGAGTCCTTCAGTTCAGTTCAGTTGCTCAGTCATGTCCAACTCTTTGTGACCCCATGAATCGCAGCACGTCAGGCCTCCCTGTTTATCACCATCTCCCGGAGTTCACTCAGACTCACGTCCATCGAGTCCATGATGCCATCCAGCCATCTCATCCTCTATTGTCCCCTTCTCCTCCTACCCCCAATCCCTCCCAGCATCAGAGTCTTTTCCAATGAGTCAACTCTCCTCATGAGGTGGCCAAAGTTACTGGAGTTTCAGCTTCAGCATCATTCCTTCCAAAGAAATCCCAGGGCTGATCTCCTTCAGAATGGACTGGTTGGATCTCTTTGCAGTCCAAGGGACTCTCAAGAGTCTTCTCCAACACCACAGTTCAAAAGCATCAATTCTTCGGCCCTAGGTAGCAGAAATCCTAATCTCTGAATTTATGGGTAAGAGCAGGTGGTTTACGTAGTTTCTGTTAAAATCTACTTGGTAATGGCTGGGTTTGAAGTATTTGGTCATTATTCATTTCCTTTTCTCCTCGTGGGAATCAGAGGATTAAAAGGCTGTTGTCAGAACTGATTTATATATTGCATCCTCTATATAGAGCATTTTGTCACCTTGGCTCTGTCCTGCAATTTAGAGGTTCTTTTTTCTTTTCTTCAAGGGAGCTGAATATGGGGGATGTTGTGATCTGTTGTGTATTGCATGTGTGGGGTCTGCTGACACAGCTGCAAAACAGCTTGACCATGTTTTGAGAGGGAAATTTACGCATAGAAGTCAGGTAACCGGCTTTCGGTCCCATAGCTAATAGGAGGAAGCAGTCTAGCTGTAAAGTCTGTGCACTTAAGAACTAAGCAGTGCAGTGGTTCTCAAACTTTAGGGTATCTCAGTCAATTTGAGGGCTTGTTCAAACACAGATTGCTGGGCTTGCCTATGTAGCTTCTCTCGGTAGGTCTGGGGTAGGGCCCAGGAACTGGCATTTCTGTTAATAATAAGTTCCCAGGAAATGCTGATGGTGATGGTGCAGGGATTACCCTTTCGGAACCCAACATGCACATTCTCATGGCTAAAGTAAATAGTCCTTGCCAGACGGCTTCCCCGTCACCCCAGCGTCTGCTGCGCTCTCGCATGGTGGTTGTCAGAGGGGCAGTTGGCTGGGCCCTAACTCGCAATGCAAGGGTCATCCTTCTTCTGATTCTAACCTGGCCATTTTCCAGACTCCCTCAGTGTAAAGTGGCTTCCCCGGTGGCTCAGAAGGTTAAAAATCTGCCTGCAATGCAGGAGACACGGGTTCAATCACTGGGTCAGGAAGATCCCCTGGAGAAGGGAATGGCAACCCACTCCAATATTCCTGCCTAGAGAATTCCATGGACAGAAGAGCCTGGCAGGCTGCAGTCCACGGGGTCTCAAAGAGTTGGACACGACTGAGCGACTAATACTTTCACTTTTTTACCTTCCAAGTAAGGTGCTTTACTTGGTATATGTCTTTAAAAATGGCTTCATTGAAATATTACTCATGCTATACAGTATACCCACTTAAAGTGTATAATTCAGTGGTTCATAGTATATTGAGAGTTTTGTGCTACCACCACCATAATTCAAGAATGTTTTTGTCATTCAACACAAAACCTTGTACCCACAGTAGACATTTGTATTTCTCCCAAGTAATTTCAGCTGTAGGCATCCTTAAACTTTTAGCCCTTCGTGGTCCAATCCCATCGGCTTCCCTGGTGATTCAGATGGTAAAGAATCTGCCTGCAATGCAGGAGACCTGGGTTCGATCCCTGGGTTGGAAAGATCCCTTGAAGAAGGGAATGGCAACCACTCCAGTATTCTTGCCTGGAGAATCTCATGGACCGAGGAGCCTGGTAGGCTACAGTCTATGGAGTCGCAGAGAGTTGGACATGACTAAGTGAAGAACAGCATGACTCTCTGGGAGTTTTACTTGGGAAATACAGCTTTGAAATCATGCCTCCAAAAGCTTTCCCTTGTGGCAGGTCTTGTGAAAGTTTGCCTGGACTACTTGGTGATTCCTCTTTTGCCAAGAAATTATGTGAAGTATTTAACCACATTTCCAGACGCCTGTATACTCTGGGCTTTGGGATCTGATGCTGGCACATAGGGAAATATGAAGGGGCATGGTTGTCTTTTTCTCTCTTAAACTCAACAGTTCCACATATAGTAATCACCTCTTTTTTGAGGAGAGCATCATGACTGCTGTTGGAAATATGTGAAGATGATTAAGAGGTAGTCTCTTATTGTTGTTTAGTTGTTAAATTTTGTCCAACTTTTGTGACCCCATAGACTGCAGTATGCCAGGCTTCCCTGTCCTTCACTATCTCCTAGAGGTTGCTCAAACTCGTGTCCATTGAATCAGTGATGCAGTCCAACCTTCTCGTCCTCTGTCGTCCCCTTCTCCTCCTGCCTTCTATATTCCCCAGCACCAGGGACTTTCAGTGAGTCTGCTCTTCAGATCAGGTGGTGAAAGTATTGGAACTTCAGCATGAGTCCTTCTAATGAATTCAGGGTTGTTTCCTTTAGGATTGACTGGTTTGATCTCCTTGCATGGTCTCTGTCCCCAAGGGGTTTAAAGTCTAGTGAGAAAGACCAACATGCATAGAAACTGCTCCTAACACAAGACCGAATGAATCAGGGCTCCAGGATATATGTGGAGTGCCGAGGGAGCCTACTTTGCTCTTGGGGGATGATTCGGATCTTGAAAAATGAGTATCGTTTAGTTGAAGATGGGCAAAAGCTATAGGCTGAGGGAATAGTACCCAGGAGTGGGAAAATACAGGGCAGTGAGTTAATATGATGTCCCTGGAACAATCAGATGTTTAATGGAGTTAAGGATAAGAAGCTACATTCGGTTTCGACCATATAGGGCATCAAATGCCATGGCGATTGTGTTATCTTACCCATAGATAGCAAAAACTCACAGAGTTTGGGGATGGGAACCTGGCAGTGTTAGAGCTGTGTTTCAGGATGTGTCTTCTAATGGAAATGTTTCTCCTGTGAAGTAGGCAAGACCATTTGACATCACTGCTGCCCAAGGTGTCCCACTTTTTTAATCTCTCCCAAGTAGAGAATGTCTGTTCCTCTCTCTGTGTCCTGTATTATTTTATGGTCCCCTCCTTCCCAGCTTACTCCCCTCCCTAAAAATGCTGCCCTGATCTCCATGATTCTAGTTTAATCTGAAAGATTCACATCATAGGAGGTGTGGGCACTGTTCTAACGCTTGAGCTCATTCCAGAAACTACAGGTAATGTGTTCACAGCGCTCTGTGGACGGACACCCCTTCCCCCGCCCACCCCCCCTGACCT
>SJYC01091175.1:0-11303 GCA_006408675.1 Madoqua kirkii
GCCCCACCCCCCTGACCTCTGTGCTTGGCCAAATGGAGTGGAATTTGTATTTGTACAGGAGACGAGGCCATTACTTCTGCTCATAACATTCTCAACCCGTTCATTTAGGTGTGGGCTGCTACTTTTTATTGTTTTAAGTTTGGGAACTCCTTCAGTGAATTCTAAATACATGGGGGAAGAGATTCCATAGAGACAGAGATTTTTTCTTTTGAAATGTCTTTTCACCTTGTTAACTGTCCTGACGTTAGGCCCTGAGGACCTGATTCTGTGAACCTTCCCCTCCTGGAAAAGTTCACTTACTCAACCAGAATTTGGACTGATTCTGAGTCATCTCCTTACAACAGAGCCTTTTTCTCCCCACCACAACTTAATTGCATGTGTTGCAACCAGCATGTAACTTGCCAGGCACTTGTTTGAAAGCTTCCCCAACCTGAGAAGCCTTCCCCGGCCCTGGTGTCATGGGTGTGTTCTCAGCACGAGCCTTGGCTGCCTTCCTCCGCTGCCCCCTCTTCCGCCTCTGCCCCCTTGCGGGCCCTTGATATTGTACATACCTGTAAAGGGGCCACTGGGACCCTTGTCAAGGCTAAACTGTCAAAGGCTTGCACTGGTGTATGTTTCAGACTCTCGGAACATGGTCAGCAGTGCAGAAACGTGCCCCATGGGGAGATCAAAGCTTTGGTGGCTGGACTGAGGCAGTCAGTGCTCTGACTAATTAAAACCAGGCCTGTGTGCCTGGCAGTGTGATTAAAGGCAAAGAAGCAGTTATGAAAAGGTGATGGTGGTTAATTCCTGACAGTCTGTCTGTTGGTCCACGTGGGGCTCGTGTCCCAGGAGAACTCGCCTGTCACAGCCACTCCTGACGTGAATATGCTTCCCTGCATACCCTGTGCAAGAGAGTGCACGGACATATGGGCAGGTCACCTGCCAGTGCTTGTCTCGTCAGTTGAATGAATCATAGAAATACAGAAGCTGAGAGCTGGAAGAGCCATGGAGGTCATTTGGTTCCATCCCTTAGATGAGAAACTGAGGCCAGAAGGATTTTCAGAGCTGGTTAGGAGAGAGTCTATAATTCATGTTTCTTCTGCCAGTCCCAGCTGTCAATGACAACTGTAACTTAGCTGTTTAGGGCCTCGTTCTTTGCAAAGATGCTTATCCATCACCTACTGTGTGGTAAGGTCTTTGATTTCACTACTGATTTCCTACTCAAAGATCTTTGATTTCCTGATTTCCTCTTCATCTGGCTCCTTGCTGTCCTTCAGGGCCAAGGGTCAGTTCAGCTCCACATTCCCTGTGCTGGTAGCTCTCCAGCTTTCTAATGCCAACCAACAGTTTTGAATACCTACCGTATCCTATGAAGTGTGCTGACAATTTTTCCTCAGTTACTAATAACAAAACTATCATTATGTTGAGCCCTTATAAATGCCTGTATCTAGGTTAGTCACTTTACAGATGCTATCTCATTTAATCCCCAGGAAAATATTTTTAGCCAACTTATCCCTCACAACATGCCATTCATATTTCCACGGTTGAAGGGATGTACTCTTGAGCCATGAGTCCCAGGATGCCCAGGGAGTATCTAACTTTTTACTCCCATTGATTCATTTGTCTGCTGTTAAAACAGACTTTCCTCTATGATGCCCTGATTAGCTATATGGAGGTGGGGCGAGTCTCTTCTAGTATTCTGACTCCTCTCTCCAACCCTCGCCTTCTCGAAAAGGACACACCAGCTTTTGCGAGGAGTCTGTTGCTTCTCCATTCTCCTTTACTGCTTTCATTGTTTAGAGACACCCTCTTTAAACCGGAACTCGGCTCACAGGCTGGGCCTCTGATACAGAAGAGGCTGGCTGGTCTCGGGCCTTCTTTCACCAGCCTGCTCTGTATTTAGGTCCTGTTGCCTCACTTGTCTGTCTCCTCTCCCCCTTAGGCATCCAAGCAGCCTCATCTAGCTGGATCACCACTTACTTGGGAATGGAGGTGGTGTCATTGCTTTTGAATTCACCTTGGTGTCTGCTGAAGGGTAGCGGTTTAAACCAGTTCATTTCCCAGTTACGGCTGAGGCCAGCTCACCTTTCCTGGAAAGATTCTTGACTCTTTCTTTGCAGGAGGAACACTGGAATTAATGAGGTCTTTAGCTTCAGCCTGAAAGCTTAAGGTCCCTCAGGTAGGACCAATGTTGAAATTTTAATTGGGCAAATTCTCTTTAGAGACTAAGGACCAGTATCATGCTGGTAGAGCCTAATGTCTCCTAATGTTGACTTCAAACCAGTAAACCCTTGCTAAGCCATTTAACTGTAAAATTGGAACCCGGGAAGGCAGTGCAGACTCTGAGATTACATGTCTGGAGGTTTGGATTTGCTTTCCAGCCCTCTGCCCGTCAGTCACTTACTTTCTATCTCTGGTTCCCAGTTTTGCACAAGGATTTACATGGGCATTAAGGCCCCCTGGGAAGCAGTTCCTTTTTCAGTTGGGTGCCTGCTTTGGTGAAGATGCTGTTCAATCTAGATTTCAAAGCGCATGAGATTTTGGATTAACTCTACTATGTCTGTCTGATACCAACACAGGCAACTGACAGATGATTAACAAGAATGAAAATGAGGTCTATAGAATGAAAGCATAATCAAGTCCTTTATTACAGAAAGCATGTTCAGCTCAAATGGACACAGAGCACCTGTTCTAACACCTCATCAACTATCGCACTTAAAGGGAGATTTTGCAGGGAAAGTTTTAGTGTTGTATTTTGAAAAATTTAAGTGCACTCTCTAAACAGAAATGTGAATCCTTCTCAGTCTCCTTGTCTCCGTTCTGAGGGCAAAACTAAGACGAGTGTCAGACAGTTGGCATGCAGCCAGGCTCTGGGCAGCGTTGCTGTCTGAGGTGGTGCTGCTTCCCCAGTTAGGGGAGCCAGGCCTGAGAGAACTCATCACGTTTCACATGCAAACATTTCTTTGACTGTGCTGTTGTTTTTAATGAAGGCATCTTTTCCAGTATGCCGCAGTGCAGTAACCCTATGCTGTGTTGCGCTTAGTCACTCAGTCGTGTCCGGCTCTTTGCGACCCCATGGACTGTAGCCCGCCAGGCTCCTCTGTCCATGGAGATTTTCCAGGCAAGAATACTGGAGTGGGGAGCCATGCCCCTTTTCTCTAGGGGATTTTGCTGACCCAGGGATCGAACCCGGGTCTCCTGCAGTGCAGGGAGATTCTTTACCTTCTGAGCCTCCAGGGAAGCCTTGCAGTCCTGCTTCATTGTATTCTGAGTAATCCAGGGGCTTGAGTGAGGGGCACACGGGCGGGAGGCAGCCTGGGGCAGGAGGGGTATCGGTGTGTGGGTTAGGGAGAGGCACCTCTGCCTTGGGTGGGAGGCAGCCCCATGTTTGGAGAGGGGAGCATGGCTGGGCTTCAGCCCTCAGATGGGTGGGTTTGTGCAGGTCACAGCCTCTGCTACGTGACCCATTGCTCTGGTTGGGAATGGCTTCGATAGGCAAGGATGAGAGACTTGAAAGGCTTAGAGAAGGAGCTCTCAGGTGACCTCTACTTATTTCTTGGTCTTCATTCCTTTTTGCAAAACATATTCACAACTACTAACGTATTCACTAACAACTGTCACATGCTCGTGTTCTTATCGTCTTATATGCCACCGTGGTTCTGCTCCTTCATTTGGCCTCTGTGCTGAGTCAGACCCGACTCAGCGGCTGAGCAGCAACAACAATGTACTAAGGGCCAATTGTTTGTTTCCAACCTGTTTGTGCCAACTAAATATGTTACTGTAATTGAGTTATCTAATCATTACATAGATGAAATAGAAAAAATAGCTGATATTCAGTGAGCGCTTACTATGTACGAGGCACTCCTCTCGGTGTCTAACATCTAGTCTCCTCTAAGTGCTATATTTATGGAACTAAGTTGAATGTTTTGAACAGAATTTATAAAAGTGAGTTGCTACAAAAGAAGTTGCCAATAATGTGCACACCTACTATATTTAAAGTAGATAAACTACAGGGACCTACCGTGTAGCACAGGGAACTCTTCAGTTTTCCGTATTAACCTAAAAGGGAAATGAATTTGAAAAAAAAATAGGTGTGTTATAACTGAATCACTTTGTACACCTGAAACTAACAAAGCATTGTTAATCAACTATGTTCTAACATAAAAAATTTTTTTAATGCAGAAAAAAAGATGTTGCCAATGAATTAGGTATGAAGAAAATAGCAGTGAAATAGTTGGAGGGAAACTAAAAACCTTAGAACATTTCTGCATCCAGAAATCTTTGCATTTATTTATGTCTTTAAGTTCTACTTGGAAGAAAGCAAAACTAGAAATTAGTCAATATGTTATTTATGTCAGAAAGACTTTGGGAAATCTGTAGATGCATATCTGTAGAATAAGATCTCCAATCCATATCGAAATATCAGTGAATAAACATACATTTATATATTAAAATAAACTAAGGTAGGCACACTATGTTCCATGATTTTTTTTTTTTTTGCTTTTAACATCTGTTTTAATAGACTTTTTTCTGACCATGATTGTCTTGATAAGAAGTCTTGTAAGAAGGTTATGAAGCCGTGTCAGATCTGAGCCTGGATGGCCCCTCTGATGTGGGCAAATGCCTGAGGTGAGCTGATTAGGCTCTTCTAAGGAATGTGCCTATGAGGTAACCATGGTGTGGTCTACAGATCATATCCTTTTATTACAAGTTCCTTTTGCCTCAGTTATTGAGTTGAATTGGATTTTAACATGTCAGCTATTTCTAAAACTCAGTGGACTGCAACTGCATCTCTGTTTTGAGTATAATGAATTTTGGCATAAAATAACCCTGCCCTTTGATGCCTGCTACCAAAGGATAGCGTTGCTATTCCAATGGTCAGATCCTCTGAGGATGCAAAGGGTGAACATGTATGTGTATGCATGTGTATATAAATTGTGTTGATTTCTATACTTAAGCAAATATTCAGTGACTCCTACTGTACTATGGGCCATAAGTACCCAAGAAAATACCTGAGGTGATTGCTGCCCCCAAAGAACCTGGGGATATACTCAAAAGAGTCATACATCACTGGCTAAGATAAATGGGGGTATTAGAGACCATGTATAGGATGAGGGCACAGGAAAGGATTTCAGTTGGAAAAGCAGCTTGGAATGAGGGTGACATTGCAGAGGAATTGTACAACTCAGTGATAAGAAGTTACAGAACAATTTACTTTCGAATTGCCTTTATGTTTATCTGATTTAGTTTTCAAAATAATTCCAGGAGGTAGAAAGACCACTACATTGCCAACCGACACTTAAGGATACCTTATAGAAGGAAGGTGACTTGTCCCAGAAAAGTGGAAGCCAGAACTATGACCAGGCAGCTTTGCATCCTTCTGCGACATTCACTTACCTGTCTACCACCCTAGAGACACTAATGGGAATCCACACCTTAACTGCTCAGGTTAAACTGCCAGATGGCCTTATTGCTGCTCCTTTTTAATAAGCCACAACTACCACAAACTAGCCACATAGTTTGCTAAATGCTAAATGCTAGCTAGTTTGCTAAATGCAGGCCACATAACTTCTGGAAATGACCCAAGTCTGGTTCCTGCTGAACCGCATGACAGGTGGGTATGTGTTTAGGCTTGCCCACTTACCTGGCACCGGCCTCAGGCTTGCTGCCCTCCAGCTCTGTGGGCAGAGGCTGGGGCAGCACCCTCATCCGTGCCTTCTGAACCCTTCAGCGAAATACTTAGGGCTTCCACATTCCACCTGAGCCTGGGCAAGCTCAGTTGGGCCCTCAAATAGCTCCTTGCAATTTAATAGGGAGAACTGCATTTGCAAAGGTTGGGAAGATTCTCTGGTGTAGGAAATGGCAGTATCTCCACTCCAGTATTCTTTCTTAGAGAATTCCATGGACAGAGGAACCTGGCGGGCTACAGTCCATGGGGCCGCAAAGAGTCGGACGTGGCTGAACACACATAGGTCACCCAGATGAGGGCCCTGCAGCAGAGCACTCTTTCCAGTTGGAACCTAAATTACACTGTCCCTGGGAAGGAACGGTCTAGATGCCTCCTGTCTTCCCCCGACTCAGAACAACAGAAACCACAGACCTAAGGGTGATGATAAAGTTTGTGTTATTGAGTGGCTTTGTCTTACACTGGGATCCTGGAATACAGCCACCAGGAAGGATATGAGGCACATGGTTCATTCATTTATTCAACAAATGTTTGCTGAACACCAGTTAAGTGCTGAGTGGTGTACAAGTATTGGAGATTTCATCTGGAGCAATCATGGCCCTGCCCTTGCAGAGCTTATAATCTGGTGAAAGGGTACAGATGTGTCCAGGGCTAATGACAGTAGAGGGTGCGAAATGCAGTGGGTACACTTGGGGGCAGGGGTGGGTTGCTCAAGGGCTCTTGGTTAAAGGAGTGAGTAGAGGCTGAAATTCAGCCCATACTCCACTCCTCTAGATATGTGCTGTCTTGCAGAAGGGGAGCCTTTTTGTAGTCTACAGAAAGGCCCATAGTGTCTGGCAGTGATCTTGATTGGAAAGACACTTGGCCTAATCTAGGATGGAAGGGAAACCTTGGAAAGAAGCGTTTGAAAGGAGACTTGAAAGATGACTAGAAGTCAGGCAGCCAAGGTGAGGAAAGGAGGGAAGGAGCTTTCCAGGTGGCAGCGTGACTGCCGATGCCGAGCGGGTTTGCAGCCTGTGCCGGACGCTGCTCTGCATGCCTTAAGGTTCATCCTTTTAGGAGAAAGCTACATGTGGAAGGCAGAGAGTGTGAGGAAGCAGCATTTGGGGAACTCTAAAGGGTGTTTACTGTGGGCCCAAAGGAGGGAGAGGCCTCTGGAGGCTGGAGTTATAATTGTGGCTAACTACACTCACATCGCGCTTGTTATATGCTCAGTAACCTGAGCACTCAATGCATAGCGACTCATGAAATCCTCATGACTGTATGAGGCCGATACTATCACTGTGGTCATTTTAAGGATGCGAATGAGACAGAAAAGACTGAGTGATGTGTCCCAGGCTACACTGAAGAAGGAGAGAAACAGGATGTACACTCAGGCTCCAGGTTCTTAATCCCTACACTGCCTCTCTGGGAGGAGAGGAGATGGAGACAGTCCTTCAGGGAAAGATTGACTGGGCCGAGGAGGGAAGGGAAGCCCCTGAGATAGGATGACAGGTGTCAGTGTTGACAAGGAGGTGTGTGCTGTAGCTCTGTGAACAGTGTGAGAGTCTAGCCACATGGTACCATTTCCAGTCTTTTCCAGCAACTCTGGGAAAATGAAAATCCTCCTCATAAATTATAAATTATCTCATTTAACACAGTCCCTTCAAAGTTGAATTTGTATCCCCACTATAGCAGTGAAAAACAAAGACGAGGCTCAGGTTCAGTTCAGTCGCTCAGTCGTGTCCGACTCTTTGCGACCCCGTGAACCGCAGCACGCCAGGCCTCCCGTCCATCACCAACTCCCAGATTCTACACAAACTCATGTCCATTAAGTCAGTGATGCCATCCAGCCATCTCATCCTCTGTCATCCCCTTACCTCCCGCCTTCAGTCTTTCCCCGGATCAAGGTCTTTTCAAATGAGTTAGCTGTTCGTTTCAGGTGGTCAAAGTATTGGAGCTTTAGCTTCAAGATCAGTCCTTCCACTGAACACCTAGGACTGATTTCCTTAGGATGGACACTTTGGATCTCTCTGTAGTCCAAGGAATTCTCAAGAGTCTTGGCCAACACCACAGTTCAAAAGCATCAGTTCTTCTGTGTTCAGCTTTCTTTACAGTCCAACTCTCACATCCATACCTGACTACTGGAAAAACCATAGCCTTGACTAGATGGACCTTTGTTAACAAAGTAATGTCTCTGCTTTTGAATATGCTATCTAGATTGGTTATAACTTTATTCCAGGGAGTAAGTGTCTTTTTATTTCATGGCTGCAGTCACCATCTGCAGTGATTTTGGAGCCCAGAAAAATAAAGTCTGACACTGTTTCCACCATTTCCCTATCTATTTGCCAAGAAGTGATGGGACTGGATGGCATGATCTTTGTTTTCTGAATGTTGAGCTTTAAGCCAACTTTTTCACTCTCCTCTTTCACTTTCATCAAGAGGCTTTTTAGTTCCTCTTCACTTTCTGCCATAAGGGTGGTGTCATCTGCATGTCTGAGGTTATTGATATTTCTCCTGGCAATCTTGATTCCAGCTTGTGCTTCTTCCAGCCCAGCATTTCTCATGATGTACTCTGCATATAATTTAAATAAGCAAGGTGACAATATACAGCCTTGACGTACTCCTTTTCCTATTTGGAACCAGTCTGTTTCATGTCCAATTCTAACTGTTGCTTCCTGACCTGCATACAGGTTTCTCAAGAGGCAGGTTAGGTGGTCTGGTATTCCCATCTCTTTCAGAATTTTCCACAGTTTATTGTGATCCACACAGTCAAAGGCTTTGGCATAGTCAGTGAAGCAGAAATGGATGTTTTTCTGGAACTCTCTTGCTTTTTTGATGATCTAGTGGATGTTGGCAATTTGATCTCTGGTTCTTGTGCATTTTCTAAAACCAGCTTAAACTTCTGGAAGCTCATGGTTCACATATTGCTGAAGCCTGACTTGGAGAATTTTGAGCATTACTTTACTAGTGTGTTAGATGAGTGCAATTGTGTGGCAGTTTGAGCATTATTTGGCATTGCCTTTCTTAGGGATTGAAATGAAAATGGACCTTTTCCAGTCCTGTGGCCACTGCTGAGTTTTCCAAATTTGCTGACATATTGAGTTCAAGCACTTTCACAGCATCATCTTTCAGGATTTGAAATAGCTCAACTGGAATTCCATCACCTCCTCTAGCTTTGTTTGTAGTGATGCTTTCTAAGGCCCACTTGACTTCACATTCCAGGATGTCTGGCTCTAGGTGAGTGATCACACCATTGTGATTATCTGGATCGTGAAGATCTTTTTTGTACAGTTCTTCTGTGTTTTCTTGCCACCTCTTCCTAATATCTTCTGCTTCTGATAGGTCCATACCATTTCTGTCCTTTATCGAGCCCATCTTTGCATGCAATGTTCCCTTGGTATCTCTAATTTTCTTGACGAGATCTCTAGTCATTCCCATTCTATTGCTTTCCTCTATTTCTTTGCACTGATCGCTGAGGAAGGCTTTCTTATCTATCCTTGCTATTCTTTGGAACTCTGCATTTGAGAAGGAAATAATTTTTCCTCTTAAAAATTGATTCTCCACTATGGAAGCTCATGTTTCTTTTTGGTCATGCATGCATTCATTCACCATCTGTTTATTGAACATCTATTGTATGCCAGCCAGTCTGCTATGTGTGTGAGATACAGTAGTGAACAAAGCAGATATCCTGACCTCAAGTGAACTGAATGTTAAAACAGTTAAAACAGGTCAGGGTGAGGATTTTAAAACATGCCTGTGAATATTTTTAACACTCAGACCATTGAGCGATGAGATCTAGGACTAATTCCCCTTGTGTCTGGGATGACCCTTGTTCTTATTCAGTCTCTAAGTCATTTCTGACTCTCTGTGACCCCGTGGACTGCAGCATGCCAGGCTTCTCTGTCCGCCACTATCTCCTGGAGTTTGCTCAAGTTCATGTCCATTAGTCGGTGATGCCATCCAACCATCTCATCCTCTGCCGCCCCTTCTCCTTCTGCCCTCAAGCATTCCCAGCATCAGGGTCTTTTCCAATGAGTCGGCTCTTCACATCAGGTGGCCAAAGTATTAGAGCTTCAGCATCAGTCCTTCCAATGAATATTCAGGGTTGATTTCCTTTAGGATGGACTGGTTGGATCTCCTTGCTGTCCAAGGGACTCTCAAGAGTCTTCTCCAACACCACAGTTTGAAAGCATCAGTTCTTCAGCGCTCAGCCTTCTTTATGGTCCAACTCTCACATCTATACATGACTACTGGAAAAACCATAGCTTTTACTAGACAGACATTTGTCAGCAAAGTGATGTCATTGCTTTTTAATACATTGTCTAGATTTGTCATAGCTTTCCTTCAAGAAACAAACATCTTTCAATTTCACGCCTGCAGTCACCATCCGCAGTGATTTTGGAGCCCAGGAAAAGAAAATCTGTCACTACTTTTACTTTTTCCTCTTTTATTTGCCAGGAAGTGATGGGACCCCAGGAAGAGCTGACCTTAAGAACTCACTTATAGCTCACTGAATGAATGGAAGTATGCGCTTCCGAAGTTGTCGGACTTGTGAGACTAGGTCCCAGAAAGAGCCAGACAGCTTTCTGAGAGGAGCCAGCTGCCTATTAAGAAGTCCCGCTAGCCTGATACAGCCGCAGTGGAGAGGCCACGCGTGGGCACTCTGGTCGACAGCTCCAGCTGAGCTCTGGTCGACAGCCGGTAATGGCTGCCAGCTTTGTGAGTGAGCCATCCCGGACGCCCAGCATCATCTGACCTTCAGATGACTGCAGCTCTAGCCAGCCTCTGACTGTGACTGCGTGAGAACCCAAGTGAGAACTGTGCAGCCTCTCCCTCATTTCTGACTTGTAAAAGTGCGGGCAAAATTAAAAAGTGGTTATGTTATAGATGTTGTAATTTGTTATATAGAAATAGCCGCGGGGATAGTCAGCCTCCAGGAACTGAGGGGAACAGCACCTCAGGGCCCCCAGAGGAGATAGGGCTCAAATCCCAGAGAACAGAAATTGCTTAAGTCATCTGGTTCAGCACAGAACGTAACACTCCCAGCTGTCTGTCAGATTTTATTGCTAACTGGTCCTTGCAAAGAAGGGGACAGACAAATGTAGAAGAGAAAAAATGAGCAATTTAATAAAGAAGACTTGATTTTCCGTGCTGCTGTGAGTTTGAGCTAACATTCCCCCCAACCCCATACACACATACACACACACCCACGCACACAGCAGGCAGTGCAGGAGGAGCCTGATTAACTAGAAGTCACAGGCATCTCCAGCAGTGCTTACTGTTCTGTCTTTAGGCTGGTGATGAATAGTGCTCTCTACTTTAGTTCTGAAGTCCTGATTAGTTAAGCTGTTTGCAAAAGTCTCTGCAGTGGCTTGGCCTCAGGCTTGTCTGTGGAGTGGTTCTGGAGGCAGACAGGGGACTAAGCTGAGGGGTAAGGGCTGCAGCTAGAACAGAGTGCATCTCATGGTTCTGTCAAGCTCTGGCTTCAGCTCACTTCAGTTCAGTCGCTCAGTCGTGTCTGACTCTTTGCGACCCCATGAATCGAAGCACACCAGGCCTCCCTGTCCATCACCAGCTCCCGGAGTTCACTCCAACTCACATCCATTGAGTCAGTGATGCCACCCAGCCATCTCATCCTCTGTCATCCCCTTCT
>SJYC01091176.1:0-35650 GCA_006408675.1 Madoqua kirkii
CCAAGTATTTTAAAAGGAAAAATAAATCAAAGTAGAACATTGGCTGTATTTGGAAGACTGTCTTCCTCCGAAATAAAATGGCAGCTAGCTAAGAGCTTGTCCGTTGGTTGTATTCCTCCCGCCTGGGATCCGTTTGCCTCTGTGTATGGGTAGTATTGTTGTTTCTTGTACACTCTCTCACTTCACTGGGCAATTAGCCTCCTTTGTGAGTTTCTTGCTTCCTCACTTGCCTTCTTACATTCTCAACATAGCAGCCAGAGTGATTGTTGGATCAAGTCCTTGTAGTTAACTGAAAATCCTATAATATTGCTAAAGAAGATATAAAGTTCAACCTACATAGCTCTTATTTTCAAAGAACGTACATGTTAGTTGAGAAGATGAGAAAGAACCATGTTCTAAGAGTATTAGATAGATTTTTTTATATATAGCAGTATTATAAAATCCGTCCCCTGCCTGCTAATTGCCAGAGTAGTTTGGAAGAAACTCCTGTAGGTTATGATAGGGCAGATTTTTATGAAGTGGTATTTAAGGTACAACTTACGAGAATACTTTGGATAGATGGAGAGAACAAGCAAGAAGTTTTCAGATAATAATTGTGTAAGTAACAGTCCAGACATGATAAAATCCAGGTATCTTCAGGCTGCACAGTGAATATAGCATGGTGTAATTGAACTATTGTAACATAGAATTTCATAAATTTTCCTTTTATAAGTCAAGACCCTTTTTGTTAAGCAGAATACTACATGTAAAGAAAGTTAAAGTATCAGTCACTCAGTCTTGTCTGAATCTTTGCAGTCCCATGGACTGTAGCCTGCCAGACTCCTCTGTCCATGGAATTCTCCAGGCAAGAATACTGGAATGGGTAGCCATCCCGTTCTCCACGGAATCTTCCCGACCTAGGACCGGAACCCAAGTCTCCTGCATTGCAGGCAGATTCTTTACTATCTGAGCCACCAGCAAAGCCCATTGCATGGAACTCCACCCACCATATTAAATATGAGAACTGTAGCTTCCATGGATAAAGCAGTAGCAGCTGGAGAGTACTTGCCCATTTTTGCCTGCTTGATTTCTTAGCCTCACAGTCGTACTCTTTGAAGCTTTCTCACCAGATATGGGGTTCTGAGGAATAAAGCTTAGAAACCACATGCTTTGGGGAGCAGCTTGGTGGGAGAAGGAAAATTGACCATTTAGTGTCAGTTGATAAAAAGTGTTGAATATCAGTTTTGAATTTCTTGCTTAGCCAGTGAATTGTTATAGAAAAATTTTGACGAGAGCCTTTTAGTATAATGCTTCAGAAAGATTAGGCAGGTGGCACGGTGCAGTTTTTGTGCCCCCTGACCCCACAACATAACCTTTGGAACACCTCACAGGCATCCCCTGAGAATGTTTACTTTTTCTGACTAGGGAGCGAGGTATGTGTGGCTGAAATAACTTAAGGGAAGAAAGGAATACTAAAACAGATATGAGGGCCAAGTTGGTGAGCACTGGGCAAGGTTAAATAGGATAATATATAATGACAGTGCTCTGAATTTATCAAAGGCTATTGTGTAAAAGACCAAACCCTGTGTGTTAGAGTAATATCTTAGCAGTGCAAGTTGCTCAGTTGTGTCTGACCTTTTGTTACCCCACGGACTCTAATCCTCCAGGCCAGAATACTGGAGTGGGTAGCCTTTCCCTTCTTCAGGGGATCTTACCAACCCAGGAACCGAGCTCAGGTCTCCTGCATTTCAGGTGGATTCTTTACCAACTGAGCTATCAGGGAAGCCCAGAGTAATATCTTAGCAGCAGTAACATTACAGTAGAGTGGGAGAGAGGAGGCAGCCTGAGGATAAGAGACACTGGTTCAGCCTCACGTGTGCGCAGTTTCCAGGCGTGCGCTTAGCTGTCGGGTCCACAGTCCTGGCTGCCAGCTGCCTGTTTTCCTCTTGTCCTCAGGACTTGCTTGATTTCTCATGCAGTGGCTTTCCCACGTGCGGCCTGTGTGGAGAACAGGAAGGGAATTCTGCAGCACGTGTTCCAGAATGGCTGGTTGAAGCTGGGGCTGCTGCAGACCTCACAGGTTTGCCATGTCCACTCAGGACTCTCTGCAGGGAGTGAAACACAGACGTCTGATCCTCTGAGAAGGAGAAACATGCCCCAAGGGGCAGCAGCCTGACGGGGCTCTTAGACAGGGGTGGTGGGAGGCAGAGCTGAGCACGCTGGATTCCGCCGTCCCTGCAAGCACATGATTCCCGCAGCCCCTCCCTTGCAGGCCTGCCCTCCGCTGGCTGCTTGGGGCGTGTATTCAGCATTCAGCTTGTCCTTCTGTGTGAGTCACAGGTATGTTAGCCTTTGCTTAGTGTGGATTCAGAGACAGGCAGAGGGGTTCCGAAACCAACAGGACGGTGGGCTCGAGATTGCCGTGTGACAGTAGAGCTGAGACTGAGTGCGACTCCAGCCTAGGAAACTAGGCTGAAGAAATGGTTTCTGCCCTGGGAACATGGTAATTTGATCTTCAGTTCTAGGGCCTGCAGGTCTGACCACAGGTCTCTAAGGCAGTAGGATATTCCTCCAAGTCTGGAATAATGGCCCCCCAAAGAAGCTGTGTTCCCCAGAGTTGAGCAGGCTTGGGAACAGCAGTCGAATGACCTTCAGCGTGTCCTTTGGCTTCAGTGCAGTAAGGGATTCAGGCAGCACCTGTACTCGCTGTACATCAGCTGGAGGGGGCCTTGTGGTTGGGAAGACTTCCCTCATCCTTTAATGGCCCCCCAAAGAAGCTGTGTTCCCCAGAGTTGAGCAGGCTTGGGAACAGCAGTCGAATGACCTTCAGCGTGTCCTTTGGCTTCAGTGCAGTAAGGGATTCAGGCAGCACCTGTACTCGCTGTACATCAGCTGGAGGGAGGCCTTGTGGTTGGGAAGACTTCCCTCATCCTCTTAGGCAGTTACAGGTTCTGCTGGCTAGACGGTACTGTGAGCTACCGCCGGAAGCCCCTGTGCTCATCCAGAGGGTCTGGAATGGCCTGGTCTGCACTTCACTGGGGATGGTGCTCCTCACATTCAATCTGGACCAACCCTGGAGGAGTGGGGGATTTCTGGGGAGAGGGTACAGGTGCTCCCCCATTCTGACATTTCATCCAGCCCTGAGCATTTTATTTTATTTTTTTAATAGGGAAAAATAGATTTTAAAGTACAGTTTTATTAATTTTAATTTATGTATAGACTCATGTAGCCACCACCGCAATCAGGATGCAGAACTGTTCCGTCACCCCTCAAATCTCCTTTGCACTCTCCCTGTGGAGTCACACCCTCTTCCACTCCTGCTCCCTGGGAACTATTTCGATTTGTTCTCTGTACTATAGTTTTGCCTTTCTGAGAATGTTTTAGAGCTGGTCTCATAACCTCGTGAGACTGGCTCCTTTCATTCAGCATTGATATCTTGAGCACTTTCAGTTTTGTGCACATTAATAGATCATTCACTTTTATATATTAATTTTTTAACATTTCAACTGATTTACCAGTATTTTTAAATATTTTTTATAGGCAGCACTACCTCACATGTGAAGTATCTGTTTTCCTTATATTTTTTCAGTAGTATTTCAGTATATGGATGTACCACAGTTTATTCACCTTTATTCCCTTTTATGTTTGAAGGATATTTGGGTTGTTTCTAATTTGGGCAGTTATAAATAGAGCTGCTAAACATTCATGTACAAGTGTTTGTGGGAACAGAAGTTTTCCTCTAAGGTGAGTACACAGCAGAGGTGCTGTTGGGCATATGGTCAGGGTGTGTTTATGAGGAAGGTCAGCACCGTTTTCCAGAAGCCCTGTGCTGTTCTCCGTCCCTTTCAGCAGTGCACAAGGGTTCACTTGCCCTGTGGCTTCACCAGTTCTTGGTGGTGATAGTGTTTTCTAATTTCCCTATTCTGGTGGGTATACGGTGGAATCTCATTGTGGTCTTAATTTGCATTTGCCTAATAAGCAGAAACATCACATTGCCAACAAAGGTCTATATAGTCAAAGCTCTGGTTTTTCCAGTAGTCATGTATGAATGTGAGAGTTGGACCATAAAGAAGGCTGAGCACTGAAGAATTGATGCTTTCAAATTGTGGTGGTGGTGAAGACTCTTGAGAGTTCCTTGGACTGCAAGGAGATCACATCAATCAATCCAAGGAAATCAACCCTGAATATTCATTGGATGGACTGATGCTGAAGCTCCAATACTTTGGCCACCTGATGCGAAGAGACAACTCATTGCAAAAGACCCTGATGCTGGGAAAGATTAAGGGCAGGAGGAGAAGGAGACGACAGAGGATGAGATGCTTGGATGACAACACCGACTCGATGGACATGAACTTGAGCAAACAGGGAAGCCTGATGTGCTGCAGTCCACAGGGTTGCAGAGCTGGACATGACAGCGACTGAATGACAACTGTGGCTAATGATGCTGACCATCTTTTCATGGGAGGCCATTACCCCACACTTGGGGGGATGTCCTGTTGTCTGAGGGAGCTGTAATGAGGTTTGAAAACGTCTCAGTAGGGACTTAAGATGCAGACTTCAAAGGTTCCAATGTGCAAAAATAATTTTTTAGCCTAGTTTCCTAGGCAGGAATCTCACTGCAGTCCCAGTTCCTCCTGTCACACAGAAACACTGAGCCAACCACCAAACCTAATTGGCTTCTTCTCTTGAGATTATTTGCCTTCGTGAACTCCCTGGTGTTCAAGCTGGTTTTAGAAAAGGCAGAGGAACCAGAGATCAAATTGCCAACATCCGCTGGATCATGGAAAAAGCAAGAGAGTTCCAGAAAAACATCTATTTCTGCTTTATTGACTATGCCAAAGCCTTTGACTGTGTGGATCACAATAAATTGTGGAAATTCTTCAAGAGAAGGGAATACCAGACCACCTAACCTGCCACTTGAGAAGCCTATATGCAGGTCAGGAAGCAACAGTTAGAACTGGACATGGAACAACAGACTGGTTCCAAATAGGAAAAGGAGTACGTCAAGGCTGTATACTGTCACCCTGCTTATTTAACTTATATGCAGAGTACATCATGAGAAACGCTGGACTGGAAGAAACACAAGCTGGAATCAAGATTGCCGGGAGAAATCTCAGTAACCTCAGATATGCAGATGACACCACCCTTATGGCAGAAAGTGAAGAGGAACTAAAAAGCCTCTTGATGAAAGTGAAAGAGGAGAGTGGAAAAGTTGGCTTAAAGCTCAACATTCAGAAAACTAAGCTCATGGCATCCAGTCTCATCACTTTATGAGAAATAGATGGGGAAACAGTGGAGTGTCAGACTTTCTTTTTTTGGGCTCCAAAATCACTGCAGATGGTAATTGCAGCCATGAAATTAAAAGACGCTTACTCCTTGGAAGAAAAGTTATGACCAACCTAGATAGTATATTCAAAAGCAGAGACATTACTTTGCCAACTAAGGTTCGTCTAATCAAGGCTATGGTTTTTCCTCTGGTCATGTATGGATGTGAGAGTTGGACTGTGAAGAAGGCTGAGCGCCGAAGAATTGATGCTTTTGAACTGTGGTGCTGGAGAAGACTCTTGAGAGTCCCTTGGACTGCAAGGAGACCCAACCAGTCCATTCTGAAGGAGATCAGCCCTGGGATTTCTTTGGAAGGAATGACGCTAAAGCTGAAACTCCAGTACTTTGGCCACGTCATGCGAAGAGGTGATTCATTGGAAAAGACTCTGATGCTGAGAGGGATTGAGGGCAGGAGAAGAAGGGGATGACTGAGGATGAGATGGCTGGATGGCATCACTGATTCGATGGACGCGAGTCTGAGTGAACTCCGGGAGTTGGTGATGGACAGGGAGGTCTGGCGTGCTGTGATTCATGGGGTAGCAAAGTCAGACACGACTGAGCGACTGAACTGAACTGATATATTTATCCTCTGATGAAGTTCTGTTCAAGTCCTTTGCCCACTTTTTACTTGGGTGGTTTTTTATTGTTGAGCTTTGCGAATCCCTTGTGTGTTCTGGTTATATTTTTTGCCAGATTTGTAATTTGCACATATTTTTTCCCAGTCTTTAGTGTGGCTTTTTATTCACTTCATATTGGCTTCCACAGAGCAGAAGTTTTAAATTTTGATGAAGTTTAATTTATCAACTTTCTTTGATCATGTGTTGGATGTCATGTATAAGAATTCTTTATAACCCTGGGTTGTGAAAATTTTCTCCTGTTCTAAAAGTTTTATAGTGTCACATTTAAATCTGTAGTCTATCTTGAATTAATTTTTGCAGAAGGTGTGAGTTTTATGTCACAGTTCATTTGCTTGCCTGGTCCAGCCCTATCTCACTCTCAGGAGTTTATTCTCTTTTCCTGGCAAGTTTAACTTCAGATTTCCAATGGAGGTGATGAAAATCCGCCTCAGATTATAGATTATTACTTCATGGGAAAAGAATCCCAGGCATAGCCCCCATGTCAGAAGTCTGGCAATTTTGCAGATCTTAGTAGAGGTTTCTTCTCCCTATTTTTATCCTCATTTTTGAATAATCAGAATAGGCTCATGTTTCAGATCTCATCTGCCTCCCAAGGTCCCCTCATACATTTTCCATTCTCCATGCAGTGGTCTGATTCCTATACTGTGAATGTCACAGCCATTGTGTTTTGTACCTGAACATGGTATCATAGGGAAGGGATAGAAAGTTTAGAAGAAAATTGGATGGTGTGAAGCAGGGATTGGCAAACTGTGCTTTATGGGTCAAACCCAGCCCACTGCCTGCTTTTTATGAGTGTTATTGGACCATAGGTTTAGCCACTGAGTTAAGTATTGTCTGTGGCTGCTTTTGTGCTACAATGGCAGAGTTGAATAGTTATAACAGAGACGACGTGGCCCTCAGAGCATCAAATATTTACTCTCTTGCCCTTTACGGAAAAGTGTTGCCAGCTCATGGAGTTGAGACTGGTACTGGGGTTGAGTTCTGGGGTAGGGCACTTGGCTGAGGTTAAAACCGAGTCTTGTAGAAAACAAGGGATAACAGTACTTTTCCTACGTAAACCATCTTGGCATCTTTTGATCCAGTGTCATCTGTTGACATAGGAATTTGGAGGAAGCAAGATCTGTTGCCACCTTGGAATAGCCTAGTGATGAAGAGCTGAAAGGGAAGATGAGACTAAGTTGGGATCCTGTGGTATATCTGAGTCAGCCCTGATGTGGGAGGGGAAACTCAGGTGACGTGAAGAACACTGTTTGCCTCTTACCCCTCCTGGACTCTGTGTTTCTCTGGGTCTTTTTCTGCACTTGGCGTTAGTGGCCCTCAGCCTTAGCTGCACGTTAGAATCACCTCGTCTGTACTCCATGCCAATTAAACCGATTTCCGGGGGTGGGATAGAGATACCAGGATTTAAATTTTCCAGGTTAAGAAGAATCGAGGTTGAGAACCTTCATTATACTGCAGTTCTTAAGACCCCAAGGAAATGTTGCCACCTACTGACGGCAGGAAGTTATTATGCTTGTAAACCAGTCCGTAGCTCTGAATCCCACTCCAGTCTGGGATCTTGCACTCTGGATAATGTGTGTTTATCATCTGTATATTAGAGTTTGATTTTTGGCCACCTCAAAGTACCTTTAATGAGAAACAACATGTCTCAGCTTTGATGTGACCCAGAATATTGACATACACAATCCTGGGTAGGAGTCACAGGGCATTGACACTGAGGAAAACGTAGAGGTCATGAGCTCAAACAGCTAGCACATCCAGTGTTGTTTGGACTTAGGTTCCCTGGCCCTAGAGCCTTGTTATTCAAAGTGCGGCCCGTGGGCCAGTAGCATCAGCATCTCCCGGGACTTTGTTAGAAAGGCAGAACTTCGCTTCTCCACCCTCCACGCTATACCCACCTCTGCCCCTTGACCCACGGAATCTGTAGTTTACCGAGATCCTCCGGTGATTCATGCGGACCTTAAGGTCTGAAAAGTACTGCTTTAGAGACTCATAAGTGGAAGCTGCTGTGAATAGATTTCAAGGCATAGTAAGAAACTACTTCTCAAACACAGCTGCCAGAAATCAGTTAGACTGAACGACCTCTTACCAGAGACAACACTGTTAATTCCGAGACCTCCCACGTCTGATGTGATTATTGTTTTCCTCCCCAGATAGTTTCTTCAGAGTCTCCCAAGAAGGGCCTTCCTTACACATTTGTTACACCATGAGATTCGGTACAGCTATCTGTCCTGCTGTGGTCGTTGTGGTCTTCTCGTTGTTTTCTCCTCAAACCTGGAAACTCATGACTGATGGATAAGTGCATGGGCAGGTTATCCAGATCTCATCTCTTTCTCATTGTGCTGATAAGCCTGAACTTAGAAGAGAGGTTGAGTGGATCAAAGACTTGGGAGAGGCTAGACAAGGGAGTCCCACATGAATGCCTACATACCCTCTAAATTCCCTTCTAACTTCTACACCCAGATTCTCCAGTACAAGGCAGGCCGTTTGATGTTAAACACGTCTGCCATGCTCACTTGTGCTGTCCTTGTTGAGAGCATTTAGAGATGCTTAGAGAGAGAGATTAGAGACCATTTCCTTATCCTGGTTCTCAGTCTAGTGATTCCATCTAGACATTCTCTTTATTCTTACAGCCCAGTACTTGATATATACTCCCGGGCATTCCTAGGTTGTTCCCCATTTCCCAAGTTTTTTCTTTTGGAATCCTCAGTGCTGGTGCCAAGATTATGTTCACCATCTGCCCCTCTGCTTTTCACTGTTTTCAGAACCTGGAAGAATGGAACTCCTTCCTCCTGTCTATGCAAAACTCTAATAATTTCCTTTCCAAGTGAGAGCCCTCCCCTGTCTGTCTGCATTCTTTGTCCCTTCCATCCTCTGCCTCTGCTTATGGAGTGGGCCTTGCCTTGCCCAAACACCCTCCTTTCCTTATTAGCATACCTTCTCCCCTACCCTCTTCAGGTGAGCCTGCCCATCACACCATTCCTACAAGGGCTGTGAGCCTTGTATTATCGGGAATCACATTTAGAGCTGGAATATTCTCAAACAGCATCTAACCCAATACCTCTGCTTCACAGAAGGGAAGAATAATGCCCAGAGCGGTTAGGTGCTCAGGGTCACACAGCCAAGAGTGGGAATGTTGGTTGTGAATCACTGTCCAATGTGGCTCCTTCAGGGACTTTATAATATTTGATGTAAACTGTTTCATTTAACTTTACAAGGAAGTGTGGAGATGTGCACGGTGGATGATCAGGGATGCAGGAAGTCACACAGTATGGTTGATTGTCTTCTTTTACAGAGAGATAAATCAAGCGTTAGCCAGAAGGATTCATTGTCTCATAACCATTTTTGGTTGAAGCAACCTTAAATTCTTGGTTCGTGACTCTACTAACTACTGGCAGGCTTTTATTCCTTCAGGCATGTGTGTGTGTGTAGATATGAGTTATTCTGTTTAAGCGTTGTTGTGTCTTTATTTTTTTCCTCTAGAAGATGATTTTAATGTCCCTTATCTTCCTACTTATATGAGGTACTATGTTAACCACCTAGAGGATGGTCTAGGTTAGTTATTAGAGGAGAAGGATAAAATTGGTCACAGTTGGGATTTGTTATTTTATTTTTGGCTTTTCACCCTTCTGTGCTTCTGATTTTACTTAAAAGGAGAAGGTTCTAATATGTGTTTTTACTGCTCTGCAAGAGCTAGTGGAGGGAAAGGCAGCCTGAACTCAGTGGGTTGTTAATAGCAGTGGTACTTATCATGCTTCATAAATCACCCCTTTGGGCCCCTTAATCATTTGGGGTGTTGTTCAGCTCTCCGTGACCTGTCAGCATGCTCCCAGTCAAAGAAAGTGGTGGCTGTATTCCAGGGCCCGTCTAGTTTTCTCTCTGCAGGGAGCAGCTGCCATTCAGAGGCTCCCTTGGGTACATAGCCTGGAATTGCCTGCACTTGAGGCCGCTGCTGCCTGTCACTCCAGAGCCTGTTTCGTTTGCCCTCTACCGTCATGCTGGTCTCTCCACACTGTGAAAATGTCTCCCTCCCACAGAACATCTGTGTTTGGATGAACCTCGCGCCCCACCTCACAGTGCTCCAGAAAGCAGTGAACTGGATGTTTCCTGCCCTGAAGCCCTCCTGATGTTCAGAGGGCCCCTTTGCCATGTTTTTCTGTCCCTGTTAGCATTCTGTGCCCGTCCCAGGTCATTGACATATGCCCTGGGGTGTGGAATAGGGTGGGAAGCAACAAAGGAAACGAGGGCAGCCAGTGCGATTAGTATGGGAAAGAATTTGGGGTATAGACTGTGTGCTTTCCGTTGAGTAGTCTGAGACTATTCTAGATCCTGTGAAGTTAATTTCCAGTAAGTCCTTCCTCCTTTTCTTGTTGCCTCTTATAAATGGAGTTGCCCGCATATCTGAGAGCTCATTACACATGTATGAGCAACTGAACTGATGTGGACCTAGAGGGTATTATGCTAAGTGAAGTAAATCAGAGAAAGGCAAAGGCAGTATAGATTTCACTTATATGCAGAGTCTTAGAAACAAAACCAAAATAGAAACAGATTCACAGATACAGAGAACAATCTGGTGGGTGTCTAAGGGGGAAGGGTTTGGGGGAGATGGGTGAAATAGGTGGAGATTAAGAGGTGAGGTACAAACTTCTAGCTATAAAATAAGTCACATTATGGATGTAATGTACAGGTTAGAAACTGTGAAGTGAAATGAAGTGAAAGATGCTCAGTCATGTCCGACTGTTTGCAACCCCATGGACTGCATACTCCATGGAATTCTTTAGGCCAGAATACTGGAGTGGGTAGCCTTCCCCTTCTCCAGGGGGTCTTCCCAACCCAAGGATTGAACCCAGGTTTCCCACATTGCAGGCAGATTCTTTACCAGCTGAGCCACAAGGGAAGCCCAAGAATAATGGAGTGGGTAGGTTATCCCTTCTCCAGTGGATCTTCCTGACCCAGGAAGTGAACTGGGGTCTCCTGCACGGCAGGCGGATTCTTTACCAACTGAGCTATGAGGGAAGCCTCCGTAGGAACTGTAGTCAATAATGTTGGAATAACTCTGTATGGTGACAGATGGTAAATAGACTTGTCAAGGTAAACATTTTATAATGTATGAAAATACAGAATCACTATGTTGTACACCTGAAACCAATGTAATATTGCATGCTAATTACAATTCAATGAAAAAGAAGAAAAAGTGACAATGTATACCAGTAGCCAGTATAGCGTATTAAGAGGAGAGTTTCCCAGGTCACTCAATGGTAAGGAATCAATCACCTGCCAATGCAGGAGATGTGGGTCTATCCCTGGGTTGGAAAGATCCCCTGGACGAGGAAATGCAACCCACTGCAGTATTTTTGCCTGGAAAATCCCATGAACAGAGGAGCCTGGTGGGCTGTAGTCCACGCGGTCGTGAGGAGTCAGCCATGACTGAGCTACTGAGCACACGTGCTGGAAAGTTGGGAGAGTTATCTTCTACCTTTCAAACTGAATTTCTAAACTACTCATGCCATTTGTGACTTTTGATTTCCTTGGGAAGAAAAGAAAGGGGAAGGAAGGGTGATATCCTGAAAGATGATCCAAAGAAGAATGTACTAATCCTGAAGGACCACTGTCTTAAACCGAAGTAGACAAAATTGTCTGAAGAGGACAAATTTCAAATTTCCCCTAACTTACATAGTAAGTAGGAACAAAGCCTTCCTACCAAGATAAAAGATGCTTATAGGAAGAAGGCGAAATTACCTTTTTTGTTCATTTGTATTTTAGTGTAAATTTTTGAGCCTCCGCATAACTGATATGCTAAAAATCCTTGAACGCAGATCTTGGTGCCAGCCTGTGACTAATTTTTTAGGATAATTTGTTGATGGGAGTACTGAGATCAAATGGTATGAGCAGTTTTTAGGACTGATACTTATTTATAAATTGCTTTCCTAAAAAGTTGTAGCCATTTAGATTCCCAGCAGTAGTATATACGTATCTCTCTTATCACACCCTCACTAGAATTTCTTCCCTATCATATTCTCATTCTAATTGACAATTATCATTTTGTAAAAATATTTGACAGTTTGGTACATTAAAATGGAATCTCATTTAATTTGCCTTTTAAGTGAGATTGAGCATCTTTATGTATTTTTTTCTCTTATTGTATTTTTTTTCTATGAGTATACTCCATTTCTTTATCATTTATCAGGGTATAAGTAATGTTAGTACTAACTTGAAAAGATATTTGTAAAGTAAAAATACTTTTAAATGTAAAAAATATTTAAGAGATACAAAACATGTAAAACACAACCTATGAACACCTGATGTCTACCACCCAGCATCATTCCCCCCAGCATAATAGCTGTCATTTTAATGCCTTGATTTAGAAAACGGATAACTGTAAATAGCAGTGATGTTTTCCTAAGAATCTATATTTTAATTATTATAATAGCATCTACACTTAAAATATAGCATTTTCATATATGATCAAGATTCTTTGATTTTTGTCTAAGGCAATTCTGGATACAAATAAAAATACGTAAAAACTCTTGTTGTATGCTTCTATAGCCCAGAGTAATGTTTGTGAGCAATGTGATCTGTATTACCTCCTGAAGTTAGAACAAAACAAAACAAAAAAGCAGCAGCCAATTTCCGGCCCTATCCCAGATTGGCTGAATGAGCATCTCTGAGGTCTGGCTCTGGATACAGATTCTGCCATTTAATCAGATATCCCAAGAGGAATTTAAAACAAGTTTTAGATCTCCTAGTCTACAGAACTGGGTGAATACGTAAATCCTACATTTATGTTACAATGGCAATGAATATTCCTTTCTTTAAAAAGTAGCTCCTCTGCTTTCTTTTAAATAATGTGCACTTGATGGGGATTTTATTTATACCCAACTTTCAGTGATATGTCTTGCTAAAATAAGTTATGCTGGGCTTGAGGTTGATAGATAGGAACTAAATGTCTGTACCTCGTATTCCCCCAAATCCTCAGGTATTCTAGTGTGGATTCAGCACCAGCTTTGGTCTTTGTCTTGCTCACATTTCTGAGGTTTCATAGGAATGAACAGTACAAGGTACTGAGCCACACAGCAGTGTCAGGGGCTGCGTGGATGCTCCTCGGCTGCCCTGTCCTTCAGCTTCTGGCTCCATAGGCACAGGAGCTGGAACTTAGGGAAGCTGGGTCGCCCGGAGAACAGAGGCTCATCTGCACGACCACCCCGTCGATTTGATACCTCTGTGCAGTGACTTGATTGAGAACAGCCTTGACCAATGATGGAGGCTCTAAATTATTTCACTAAAGGAAGTATGGATCAAGCAAAAGATAAGGTACTTACCAGCATGCTGTGGAGTTTAAAAGAATTAAAGTCAGATCTTCTTACAGTCTTTATACCCATGAATGGAACCTAGGTTTTAATAACTTGAGTTGTTAATCAGTTAATTAACTTATGGGAGATTTATTTTACCTTTGTGGACAGTGTTAAGTTTTCTCAGGCTTGGTAAATAACCACTGTCAGCTGTGTTCTTTAATTTATTTCACATTAATTTATCACCCTCCTGTGTCCTGGTGCTGTATTCTTGGGTACAAAGACGTGTAAGATGTTTCCTGCTCTCAAGGAGGGCCTGGCCTAGTGGGAAATTCTCGACCTGTCCATGGTGAGTGACAGTGGCGGCTCCCGTGTGGCGGCGGCAGCAAGTTGATGGTGTAGTTCTGTGGGAGGATACAGGAAGTGGGAGTTGACCTGCGAGGCTTCCCTGTGGAACAGGCTGAGCAGATATTTTAAGAATAAGCAGGAGTTCATCAAGTGGATGGTCGGGGGAGGGCATTCTGGGCATAACCATTAGCAAATGCAATTACATGGAAGTATGGAAAAGTACAGCATGTTTGACTTGCATGTGGGAGAGTAACAGAAATGTCCTTGTGCAAGCAGAATTCAAGTGGACTTGCCATGAGAAGAAATGTGTTTGTTACAGTGTTTTCAGATGTTTATCTTCTACTGGTAAAATATGCTTTAAATGGTCCATTTCAACCATTCTTAAACATGCAGTCCTGTGACGTCTACGTACAGCATTTGTATTGTGCAGCCATCATCACTGTCCATTCTCCAGATCTTTTCTTCTTCCAAAACTGAAACGCTGTACTCCTTAAATGCTAACTCCTCGTTCTCTCCTTTCCCCCAGCCCCTGATGACCACCATTCTACTTTCTCTCTCTCTGAATTTGACTCCTCTTAGGTACCTCATGAAAGTGGACTCGGGACTCTTCCGATAGCTCAGGGGATAAAGAACCTGCCTGCAATGCAGGAGACACAGGAGATGCAAGTTAGATCTCTGGGTCAGGAAGATGCCCTGGAGGAGGGCATGGCAACCCACTCCAGTACTCATGCCTGGAGAATCCCATGGACAGAGGAGCCTGGCAGGCTGCAGTCCATGGGGTCACAGACTCACGACTGAAGCAACTGAGCGTGCACACATGCAAGGACATTGTTAAACTTTCAAATATTAAGTGCAAAATGATTTTCCACAAACCATTTATAAGATACAGTGGCGGCTCCCGTGTGGCGGCGGCAGCAAGTTGATGGTGTAGTTCTGTGGGAGGATACAGGAAGTGGGAGTTGACCTGCGAGGCTTCCCTGTGGAACAGGCTGAGCAGATATTTTAAGAATAAGCAGGAGTTCATCAAGTGGATGGTCGGGGGAGGGCATTCTGGGCATAACCATTAGCAAATGCAATTACATGGAAGTATGGAAAAGTACAGCATGTTTGACTTGCATGTGGGAGAGTAACAGAAATGTCCTTGTGCAAGCAGAATTCAAGTGGACTTGCCATGAGAAGAAATGTGTTTGTTACAGTGTTTTCAGATGTTTATCTTCTACTGGTAAAATATGCTTTAAATGGTCCATTTCAACCATTCTTAAACATGCAGTCCTGTGACGTCTACGTACAGCATTTGTATTGTGCAGCCATCATCACTGTCCATTCTCCAGATCTTTTCTTCTTCCAAAACTGAAACGCTGTACTCCTTAAATGCTAACTCCTCGTTCTCTCCTTTCCCCCAGCCCCTGATGACCACCATTCTACTTTCTCTCTCTCTGAATTTGACTCCTCTTAGGTACCTCATGAAAGTGGACTCGGGACTCTTCCGATAGCTCAGGGGATAAAGAACCTGCCTGCAATGCAGGAGACACAGGAGATGCAAGTTAGATCTCTGGGTCAGGAAGATGCCCTGGAGGAGGGCATGGCAACCCACTCCAGTACTCATGCCTGGAGAATCCCATGGACAGAGGAGCCTGGCAGGCTGCAGTCCATGGGGTCACAGACTCACGACTGAAGCAACTGAGCGTGCACACATGCAAGGACATTGTTAAACTTTCAAATATTAAGTGCAAAATGATTTTCCACAAACCATTTATAAGATGGTGCCTTTGGCTGAAGTGCTTGCGGTTTTACTGTAGAGAAGTGTTTACACTCTTGAACCCAAGACTGTGGGGAGAATGTGATTAAAATGCCTAGTCGCACTGCTAGAATTCATTTAAAATTTTCTGTGGTCACTCGCAGGAAGCAAAGCCATAAGACTTACTCTAGGAAGGTGGTAAACACAACTGATTATAAGCCAAGGGCTTGGCCAAGCAAGAACATCACTATCTATGTTTGCACACTAAATCTCTCTTGGTCAAGTAGCACCTTGATTCATAATTGGAAGCATTGTGGGGACAGTGGGAAGGAGCTGGACAAAGGAAATTTTATGCAGAAGAGGGAGAGGATCAGCTTCCTATGTAGCTGATGAGAGTGTATCACTAGGTAAGTTGTTGACAAGGTAATAGAAGAACCAAAGATCCTTATTTTAAAAATCCAGCTCTTCAGGGAGCTAGACATTACCGTGGAAATGGATGTGTGTGTGTGTCTGTGTGTGTGTGTGTGTCTGTCTGTCTGTCTGTCTCTCTGTCTGGCTATACAGCCCCAAGCTTCCCCCTGACTCCTAAGAAAGTGATTCTGTTATTAATACTTCCTTCTGCAGTACAGCAGGACTGGGCTAGTCCCTTCATTAACACACACGTCTGTTACAGACCTCTGCTTCCCCTTCTTGGATGCCCTGTAGTTGGAACTGGAGACACACAAGATTAGGAGCTAGCCCTGGGAGGTGGGGACAAGGAAGCACCGGGGCCTCAGAGATAACCTGTTCTGTTAGCAGCTCTCTGACTTCCAGCTGACGGTCTTACTCACGTCCTGGTTGAGTGTTTACTCCTGGCGCCTGCTGAACCTGGGCGCTTCCCTCTCCCCAGCTCCGCTTCCCGGGCCTCACTGGTTGGCATAGCACGCTAAGTTCCACGGCTACGATTCCCACACAGGGTCCTCAGGCTCTGTTTATGAACCCAGACACTTGGTCTTTCTAGTCAGTGGTTAGTGTTCCAGGGCTTGTAATGTTTTGTTTCCTAAAAGGTCAGGTCCTGTCGGGCTTAATCTGTCCTTGCTGGTGGGGCTCTGACTAGCAAAGCAAATAGATCAGGTCAGCCTGGCTGCACTGGGGGAAGAGCCAGGCCGGTTGGCACAGACTTCCAAGCTGGCATGGGCTTTGTGGAAGGCTGGCCTGGGCCGCAGACGGTAGCACCAGCAGTCCTGTTTGTTCTTCGGCCCCTGGCAAAACCTGGGCAGACTAGATTCCTACCCGGCAGAACACAGATGCTTCCTCCTGGACCTGCCTACCCCTTGGAACAGTGCAGTCTGAGAAAGAGGAGAGCTTGTCCTTGTGAGCCTCTTCTCTCTGTGTTCTCCTGGCCACTGCTATCATCTTCTCTCTTTAAAATCCATTTTCTGTCCCTCCAGTGAGCATAATAACACGATTGTCCAAATGAAGTATAATTGCCGTATAAATAAGTGGTTTTATGAGAAAGATTTGAGCCTTTTCAGACACTTGATTTCATTTCCCTGGTTTTCAGCAGAACTGCAATTTGAGTACCTGTCGTCTGGTTGGAAAGGGTTTTGAGACATCCGAACACCAGACTCGAGGAGTAGGTACAGAGTGGGTCCAACCCAAGAGCCTTAGCAGCGCTCAGGTGGTACACGCTAGCAGCGATCGCGGGGCCTGGAAGCCTCTCTCAGCCCTCTTCACTTTGAAGCACTCCGGAGAGCACCCACCAGCTGTGTAAGGACACCTGTGTTGTCACTATCACTGAGATTCCAATGCAGTCGCTTGGTCATGCTTTCCCACATTGCCACTGTGGCCACACACCAAAGAAGAGCCGTCTGGAACTACGGCAGTGACCGAATCAGAGCCTGTTTTCCAGTTCCAAAGAGAATGTTTGGTGCATTTTGAGTTCTTAAGATCAGGGTATTAAAGACACGGCCAAGGTTGTCACAGTACGAACTATGGAAATGGTTTAGATTTTAGATATACAGGCCAAGAGCTGGTTGGGCGTCTCTGCCAGCCTTGGTTTGGGGGCAGGGATATTGATTTTTAAAAAATTCCAAAGAGAATGAAACCAGTAGGCCCACGGACCAAACAGTAAAGCAGCATAGTCATATTTTTCCGGAAATGGAAGCCATTTATGGGTCTGGTTCAGCCGGCAATAATATGCTCTTTAGAACCAGGGCAGGGAAGTGACGTCGTGCCTTGCAGAGATGGTGGTTTAGGTGCTAAGTTGTGTCTCACTCTTGCGACATCATGGACTATAGCCCGCTAGGTTCCTCTGCCCATGGGATTTTCCAGGCACGAATACTAAAGTAGGTTGCCATTTCCTTCTGCAGAGGAATCTTCCCAACCCAGGCATTGAAGCTGGGTCTCCTGCACTGCAGGCAGATTCTTTACTGACTGAGCTACCAGGGAAGCCCTTAATATTCGCTACTTTGACTTGTTGCTGGAAAGAGGGAAGAAGGAAGTATGTGGACTTTGTGCGAGTGACATACTGGTTGAGAGCAAAGACAGTAAAGCAGGCAGAGATTGACGTGTCTGGGGCAGGTTTTGTCAGCCTCTGGGTGTTTCCTGGACTCTTAAGCCCTATCTCCCACCTGAGCTCATCAGAACACACCCCTCTGCCCTCTTTCTACTGACAGGAGCAGCTGTGATTTTAATGATTTGTTTCCAAGGGAGGCACAGCTGAAAGACTGTGTTCATTGAAAGCCTGCAAGCAGAGGTAAATAAATGCAGGTGTGGCCAGGAAATGGAGCTGGTTCACCTCTCCCAGTGGGCACAAGGCCAAAGTCAGCAGACTTAGTCTCGTGCTGGCTCTCCCACCCAGAGATAATTTCAGTTCATCTAGTGCTGCACCTGAGCAGAATGCTGCAGTCGGGGGAACACCCTGCAGATTGTAGCCGTGCGTTGAGTTGCATCTGATCAGCCAGCTCTGCCCTCCAGCAGCTTACAGCCATTGACTTAGAGAGCAGTTGGTAACATGACCAGGGCCGTCTCATAAGCCAGACTCCAGTACAGATGGCACATCTCCCGGTCCTTTACTGTATTATTCTTAATTGGCTCTGGGTTCCCAGACTCTGAAACAGAGTCTGAAGTTGATGTTTTCTTCTCTTTCTCCTATGTGTCTGCAGCTCTTCTTTCAGGATCCCTGGTAAAAAGGCCAGCTGTTGACAGGACAGAGTGATTGGGAGGATAGGAGACATGGCCACCAGACTGGGGAGTGATTTATGTTGCCATCACCTAGAAACTCAGATCAGCAGTAAACTGGAACCTGCCCTGATGATGTGAAGAAAAATACTTCACCTCAGTTAGCCGGGTCGTGTCCTTATCTCTAAGAAGCAGACAGCCAAGGGCCATCAGCACTAGCTGTGCAACAGAAGAGAATGAGCTGACATTTCAGTGGAAGGGATCAAGTACAGGCAGGGTAGGAAGCTCTCATTTGAGGTCTTAAAATCAGAGTATTGAACAGCATGGCCAAGGAAAGGTTCTAGATTTCTTGTGGGATTTTCAAGGTAAGTTATGTTTTTATCTTGTTAGGATGGATTAGATTCATGTCTTTCAAAATCCCAAGTAGAAATAGGTTATGGATGTACAGGCAAGGAGCTGGTACCTTACCAACCTTGGCTGGTGGCATCGTGGGGAAGGGTCTTGAGTATAAAAGGTCCCAGAGAAGAGAGCCTATGGGTGGGAGTAGAGATTTTGGCCCTGGGTCCTGTATTATTATTTTTAAATCTCTAGTCCAAATGTTTGGTTAGAGAGCTGGGCAGGTAAGTTTGCTAGGTGGTAATACCAAGATAGGGACCAGGTGAAAATGGATAAATGCTTAGAATGAAGTTCAGTGAAGAAAATGTAGAGTTATATCACCGTTCTGAATACCTGCACAAACTTAAGAATTGGCTATGAATGAGAAATGTAATAGAGGAATATCTGAGGTTGAGGAGAAGGCCAGCATCCGTCAGCAGTGTAGTCTGTGGTTGAAGCAGGCCTGTTCAGGATCGCAGATAGAAGTTTAGAATATAGGGCTGTGATATGATGCCCTCCCTTGTAACGATTAGTAGTCAGATCCTTTTTAGAATACTGTCTAGAATATTTCAGACTAGTGAGCAGGTCTGGAGACTGACCTACAGATAACGGAATTTGGGACTTGACCTTCTAGAGAATAACTTAGCTTTCATAATGACCTTTAAGAATGCCAGAGGGATGGTACGGGGAGGGAGGAGGGAGAGGGGGTTCAGGATGGGGAATACGTGTATACCTGTGGCAGATTCATGTTGATGTATGGCAAAACCAATACAATATTGAAAAGTAATTTGACCTCCAATTAAAATAAATAAATTTACATTTTAAAAAAAGAATGTAAAAATCCTGCTCTGAGGATGGATTCCAGCTCTTCTTCATCTTTGTTGAGGGTGGACTAGAGTCTCAGCACTGACAGTGAAAGCCATTAAATGTCAGAATGATTTATTGAGGGAAGGTTCGGGATTTCTCATGAGATTCTCAGAGTAGGCTCTGTTTTCATCTTGATAGAATAGATCAGATCCATCCCCATGGCCCAATGTGATAGCTGAGTGTGACACCAGTGACCATTCAGAGTCCCTGTTCCAAGCCAGATATCACCAAGCCCCTGCCTACAGACTTCCACCTGCTCTTACACCTCTGAGGTGCTTCATGTTCCCAGAATCTGCACCAGCTCCCTACACCCGACTGTGGCCCTCTTTTCCAGGTCACAGGCTCTTGGGGTCTGTGCAGACGCACTGCTCTAACTGGATTGTGCTTCTTTGTCTCTTCTCACTTGCAGTATGAGTTTAAAGCCAAGAACATCAAGAAGAAGAAGGTGAGCATTATGGTTTCAGTGGATGGAGTGAAAGTGATTCTGAAGAAGAAGAAAAAGGTAAGTGACTCTGAGCCACACACTCTGCTGAAGAGAGACGCAGGGTAGGTGGGCGTGGGGTAGCTTTTCTTCCTAGGCTACTCTCTTGGGGTAGAATCCTTCCCTTATCTGGTGAGATGGTCTGTTCTAACCAGCAGCAGTGCTGAGAGGCTGCAGCTGGAGCAGAGAGAAGGCAAGGACCAAAGGCCTGGTCAGTTGACTGGCTAGTCCTGGTGTCCCATGAGTGACAGGTTCATCTCCTGTCATCCTTGCATTCACCCTTTTCCCCAGTTTGGTACCTTTACCTTTGAGTCTTGATCTTGGGGAATGCTTTAAACTGAAGTTCAGCAGGGTTCAGTGGGGGAGGAGGTGAGAGGAGCCTTCCTAAGCAGTTGTCCCATCCTAAATAGGCCCTCAAGACCCAGCACAGCTACCATTCAGTGTGCAGAAAGGCTGGGGTGCGACCTCGATAGGAGGAAGGTATTGGTCCATGTGATGGGCTATCCTCTGAGTTGGGGTGAGGCAAGCAAGTGAATGTATGTTGTTTAAAGACTGGGATGTTTTGTGTCAGTTTTATGTGCTATGGGAGAATGATGTTCTGGGAAAGGCTAGATTCACATAATAGTCAGAGGGGAGAGCGTATGTGTTTCCAGAAAGAAATGGAAAAGGGCTTGGTTGATGGACAGTGTATGAGGAGAAGCACTTTTTCCTGTTTCTAGACTTTGCTGAGGCCTTTGTTTTATACTCATTGATGTAGCAGCATTCATACTAATGTATAGACATCTTGAGCTGCCTTTGGTTCCAAGCCTCTATTGCTCTGGGGGCTTCCCAGGTCGCTCAAATGGCAAAGAATCTGCCTGCAACGCAGGAAACCTGGATTTGATCCCTGGGTTGGGAAGATCCCCTGGAGAAGGATATGACAACTTACTCTAGTATTCTTGCTGGAGAATTCCACGGACAGAGGAGCCTGGCAGGCTACAGTCCATGGAGTTACAGAGTTGGATGCAACTGAGCAAGTAACTTTCACTTTTCTCCATTGCTCTTCATTCAGATGGGACTCAAGGCAGACCCTGAGTCTGGAGGTTATGGAAGGTAAACACAAATACTAATACATAATAGTAGGTACATAATATGTAGAGGTATTAAAAGATAAATACATGGAAGTAGGAAAGTCAGAGGACTTCCCTAGTGGCTCAGACGGTAAAGCATCTGTCTACAATGCGGGAGACCTGGGTTCGAGCCCTGGGTTGGGAAGATCCCCTGGAGAAGAAAATGGCAATCCACTCCAGTATTGCCTGGAAATCCCACGGACTGTGTCCGTGGGGTCGCAAAGAGTTGGACACGACTGAGCGACTTCACTCACTCACTCACTCAGGAAAGTCAGGGGGTAGATGTTCAAGTTGTAGTTGTCTTACCAATCCAAGGATTTAAATCTTCTCTGTCCTCCTCACAAAGACATTCCCCAGTGTATGACTGGACCTCTCCAGTGATGAGGAGTCTACCACTTCTTAAGGCAGCCCATTTTTTTCTCTGGACAGCTGGACGTTTGCAAAGATCTCCCACATATAAAACTCAAACTCATTCTCTTATGCTTCCTAAATATCTCCAGGGATGGTTCTAGAAAGTGTTTTATGGCTGTGAGATTAGAAGTTTATAGGAAGAAAATAGAAGATGATATACTGTTTATAAAGAATGAATTAACTCCTTAAAAATTTACGTAGGGAATTTATAATAGCTTGTTAAATACCTCCAACTTTATAAACTTCCACTGTGGGAACAACAGTCCCCATTGTATTCTTACCCTGGGCGTCTTTTCTGCCCCTTCCCTCCACCCCACATATGTGCACACAGCAGTTAGCCATGAGACAGTCTTTAGAATATTGTCCTCTCAGAAGTTCTTGAGAAGGAGAGTTACTGGAATAAGTGAGGCCTATCAGGTCAGTGCGATCCCTGTGCCCCGTTAAAGAAATTACAGATGATGACCAACGTGAATTGAAAAGCAAGAGAGATCCTCAGAGGGAAAATGCACCAATGCACCCAAGCTCGTGATTCAGCCAGCCAGGCTGGGCCCCAGCTGGCTTTCATCCTATGCTGTCAGATAGCGTTTCTCTGCCCTTCACGTGCGGGGCGACTCATGGGTTGGTGCTCTCATGGGCCAACGAATAAGATGGTAGTTGTGATTTGTGGACACGCTGCAGGCTGCAAGGTGCTTTCACGCCCATTATCGTCCCATCTCCTCCCCAGTCCTTCTATGAAAGTCACCTGGACATCTCACTTGCTCAGCATTTGTGGCACCTCGTCCCTTCAGGGAACTCACCACGCAGACAGTTTCCTCACTAAACTGCCCCCTCACCCTGGGCCGATGTGTCATCCTTCCGGAGTCTGAAACTCAGACTCATAGGATTTCAAATTATGGACCTTACGATACTAACTCACACTGACAAAGCTCAAAAGAGGCCGCTGTATAAACCAGAGATCAGGTCCTCTGTTCAGTCTGAGACGTTGTGCAGTGCTCCAGACCAGGCACTCATGCTAGCCTCCCGGGCACATTCTTCCGTCAGAGGCACGCGATGTGGGAAGGCACGTTACTCCAGGTTGCTCCATGAGCGCGGGAATGGGGCAAGTCGCTGACTGCGTGACAGGCGTGTTTCCTGGCCTCCAGCTCCCCTGTAAGCGGATGTTCAGAGTGGCCTTGTTGGGTACATGCTGCTCGTAGAGTCTGTCCAGGCTTTGCCTTCGCGACTCTGACTTCTGTGCTTCTGTGGCCCAGCGTCTTGGCATCTCCCCGCCTCCGCAGTGAGCACGCACTGCTGCCTCGGGTAATCTGTTTACCTGCAGCTAGGGTGCGTTTCCGGGCCTGCTGTCCTGGGGCCTGTTCTGTACCTTTCAGGTAACTTAGTATACATCTGAGCTGATCCGTACAGGGTGACTTTGTGGTTCTGCCCTTAGAGGACAATCTTGTTCCCCACCTCTCCTGTCCCTGTGTATCCTGGACCAGACGTGGCGCCATGCTTATCCTGCATGTGAAGAAACAGAGGCTAGACAGTCTAAGCTTTATGCCTGAGATGACACACCGTGCAAGGGCAACTGTGTGAGGCAGAGAAGCCAGCCTCCTTCCACCGAGTACAGGAAAACTGGGCTGGAGAAGTGTCTCGGAGTCCCAGGGACCTGGTGACTCACTTTGAAACTCTCTCCCCGGTAACCGCTAGTGTGGGCTCCCCCTCCAGCAGCCCAGAACAGGTGGCCCAACAGGTCTTTCCTCAACGTGATTCTTCTGATGCCAGGCCTGGGAAAGGGGGGCCCCTCCCATCTTGTTTTCTCTACCCCCACCCAGCGGTGTCCCTTTCAGGCTGTGGTTGTGATTTGGATAAGGGCTTTAATCACAGGGTTCATTTGACACTGGTTCTGACAGATGAATGCACATTAATAGCAATCAGCCTTTTTTGTCATCTTATTCCCATGTGACTGTCCTCTGGTATGTGAGTATGCTGACACTGTGTGTGTGTGTGTGTGTTTCTCTCTGTCTCTGTTTGTAGAATAGAGAGGGGCCACGTTTAGACATGCCACGCTTCTCTCCAAGGAAGTGGAACAGTCAGCACATTTCAGTGCTAAGGACTGGAGCTCTCGCCAGGTCGCTGTGAGTGTGGAAGGAGTAATGGCTGATATTCAGCCGTAGGCGTCGTGTGGTGTAGCCTCACCGTGCTTGTGCTGTACTAGTCAATAAAAATGTTGGAATGCTCCCCTCCTCCTGCTAAGAGCATGTTGCTTTTTACTAGGTCAGTGTAGCACGTTGGAAGGAGCCCTCAGCTGAGAGGAGAAGACCTAGGTTCTAGTCCCAACTCTTACCTTCCTGGCTGGGTGGTTCTAAGCAAGTCATTTTAAGTGAGTTGGATTAGGCGATCCCTTTAACCTTGTCGGCTCAGTTACTGTGTACCAACTCTGGAATGATGTGTTTAGGGGCTTGCGTGTGTATGTATAGGTCACCTGTGCTTCTTCAGGCTTTGAGAACCTTTTGTGCTACAAAGAAAGCAGATCCCAGAGACCAAATAGGTTTGTGTAGAAAATTTCTGTCCCCTGAACTTCCAGGGCAGAATGGGAACCTCAGAGATCAAGAACTTCCCCAAGCAGCCTCCAAGCTGCTGCTCTGTCCGGAGCCTGGCCAAGACTGTTGAATGATGGTATGGCTCCTGGCTGGGGGAAAAAGTGTTTACTGGGACTCCCTGCTCTGCAGAGAGTGTTTAAGATCAGGGCCGTCTCTGTAAGCTCAGCACTTACTTGGACACCTGGTGCATGTAGTGTGTTTCTAGTGATCGTGGCTGTTGGCTAGTTGGGTGAGTGAATATGACTTGTGTATGAGGGTGTCATTAAATTGGGAAGAATTAAGTACTTAGCAGTTGGATCAAATGAAGTCTCATTTGCTACTCTTGGCTGTCACATTCTTCTCCCTCTTTCTCATTCCATCAGTCTTCCTGTTTGAAAAAGCATGGATAAGAGCCTCCTTAAGCACAGAGAGGCCTCAGTGGAAGGTGCTAACTTCCTTATATTATGAGCAGGACTTCTTCAGTGACTCTGAGCATCAGATGCTTTATTCTAATACAAGCAGTAGCCAAATATATTGGGATCATCTCTTACTGTGATGTAAAGAAAAATGAAAACATCTTTTTGGTTACATTAATGTGCCTAAAATGCTGTTGTCTTTAACTGGCACCAACGGATAATGAATCTCAAGTTCTCTTATGAATCTTAGGTTGTATTTGTGGTATAAACCCAGCTATAAAGATAATTGGCTTTGCTTTGTTGTTTCTCAGTCAGTACATTATCTTCAACTCCTAGCAAGGCCCAAATAATGATCTTTTCTGTGTATATGATAATGATTATTTATTGTAGTACTGGCATCACGCTACAGCACCATTGGCTAGGGAGTGGACTTCTGAATAAGGAAGATTAGTCTTGAACTTCATCCAAAGGATTTTTCTACAAAAGGACTAAAGGGCCTCTGTTTCCTGTGTGTGTGTGTTTTTTTTTTAATACACACCAATAAGTGTATTGGAATCCCCTAAAGCATTGTTTTAGAAAGGCTCTGCTATTCTCATTAACAGATATTTATAGTGTTCAAAAGAACTGGGTAGGATACACAGGGGTATTAGATATGGACCCTTTCCGGCAAAATTAGCTATGTGCACGCATTGGTCTATCACAGCTCCTATAGCATTGCATTTAGTTACTTGTGTCTTTCCACCATAGGCTCTGAGCCAGTAAGGGCAAGGGCCATGTGTTCTCTCTGGTTCTATTTTATCTGTTTGGGAAGGCAGAACACCAGTGGGAGCCATCTGATTGTTATTGCACACTAAGATGATAACAAGTGCATCTAACAAAAATAGCTAACACTGGAATTTAGCCCCTGCCATTTGCCAGGCTTTGTTTGATGCAGTGTATTCTTACTAGGTCTGCACACCCATCCTGTGAGGTAGGTACCACCTTTAGGTTTGGTTTGCAAAAGAAGATTGAGTGACTTGCCCAAGACCTCAAGTCCATCAGTGGTGAAGTTGGGCTTTGAACCAGGTCTGTCTTGTTCAGATCCCAAGAGGGTTCTTCCTGCCATCATGTTGCTGTGTGTGAACTAATCTCCTCAGACTCCTTTAGAGAAAAACTGCTCTATAGGAGATGCCTAATTAATTAATCCAGAGTCTTTGACTTCTAACCTGTACCCTGTCACTGGGATATCACATTGCAAGGAAACTAGTTTCCAGCTTCAAGAGTACTATTTGTTCCTATGAAAACACACAGCTTAGAATTATAGAACCAGAATTTGGGAGAACGATCTTTAGAAGTCTGATCCCCCAACAGAGGACAGGAGAAGCCCAGAAATGGTCCTGAGGTCACCCGGGCAGTCAGAGAGCTGGGAGTAAACCAAATCCAGTCTTCTTTCTACCATGTTTTTCGATAGTTTTAGCACAGGCATGTTAGGAATTTCGTGCACTGTGTGAGAGCTTATTAGTGCCTCAGTTTTGAATTGTGTTTTCTGTATCTGTATGGGTTATACTTTAAGGTGGGTGGTGGCTGTGTTTTCAGACTAGTCCCATTCTGTCTGGAGGTGTGGGGAACTTGCCAAGCTGAGTTACTGTGGCCTTTGCAAGGTGCTGTTTTATTTCTAAATAGTTTAAGCAGTCACCATTGCTTTCAAAAACATTAATAAGATTTTGTGGTGTGCTTCCTGATAATTTCCAGTAGGACAGGAAATAAATGCAAGTACAGAGTTTTCGTCTACTTCTGGGTTCCTAGGAAAGGCCTCCAGAGATGCCATATCTGTTTCTGGGTTCCATATCCTTGACTCTGTTTTCTGTTCTTGGCACTGTTCCAGGCAAACTACCACTGAACCAGGCTTCAGTCCCTGTCAGGAAATTTTGGAATTTCAGAATGGCTGTAACTTTTCATGGAGGACTGGATATTTACACTCATTAGATAAAGGAAAGAGATGAATCTGTAGTTAAGGATGTGCTTGCCTCATTTGGTGGTCTTATAAAAGCATGCACCACAAGCCTGTTACCCTTTCTCTCTGTTGAAAGTGAAAAGCTTCCTGACAGTGGAGAGTGAAAACCTTTGGCTCCGTCACTTGGAGTAGCAAAGAGACGTGGGGTCTAGAGGTAGACAAGTTGGGCTTTAATCGCCACTGAACTAGGTGGCCTTGCAGGGGAGTAAGTTACCGTCCTGCCTCATTATCTTGAAAGTTGAGGTCAATTTTGATAGTATAAGGGAAGCAGTATATAAAGTTCTTAAGTGGAAGAAAATACTTTTCTTCCGAATCACTTGGGAAATTTCCGGTAAGAATGAAAAACATGAAGCAGCTAAATATGACTTTCCTGTATCTTTTCTTTTTCACTTTCTCACTTTGTGTTATTCTAGGTCCTGCAACAATTAAATGCCAAGACAGGATTAAATGCCCGTGGGAGAAAGTGTGGAGGCAAGGCTGGCATAGCTGTCAGGCTTCCGTGTGGGTCTGACTCCAAGTGAAGGAGAGCGGAAGGAAGGAAGACAGGCTGGGTGAAAGTGTCTTAGGCTCCAGTGTGGTCCGAGGAAGGTTTGGCAGGGCTGCCAGGGAGTTCTGATTGTCTGTCAGGGGCATCCCTGTGTCTCTGAGGCCGGCTTGCTCAGAATCCCCGCACGCTGATCATTGTCTGGGAGTGGGGCCCCTGGGTGTACATAATGATGGATTTTGAATGCAGCACCTGGGGGCCCTGGGTTAGTTACACTTCCTGTAATTGGAGATCTGTGGGGCACATTTGTGTGACAGAATCTTCCTTTCTCTAGAAAATTTTTATTAGCCAGTATGTGAAGCAGAACCTTCCTTCAAGTTAAGCTGCTCTCTCTGTCTCATGACTTTTTTTAAAAAAATTTTTATTTTTTGTTTAATGCTTATTCCATTTCACAGCACTGCATTGGTTCTGCCATACATTGACATGAATCAGCCACAGGTGTGGACGATCTCCCCATGTTAAAGCCCCCTCCCACCTCCCTTCCCTGCCCATCCCCCCAGTTCATCCCATACACCGGCCCCAAGCATCCTGTATCCTGTATTGAACATAGACTGGTGCTTCATCTCCCATATGATTGTATACATGTTTCGTTGTCCTTCTCCCAGATCTTCCCACCCTCTCCCTCTCCAGCCAACAGTCCGTTCTATACCTCTGTGTCTCTTATATTGTCTCACTTTCAGGGTCATCATTATTGTCTTCTAAATTCCACATATATGTGTCAGTATACTGTATTGGTGTTTTTCTTTCTGGCTTACTTCACTCTGTATAATCGGCTCCAGTTTCATCCATCTCATTAGAACTGCGGCAAACTTATTCTTTTTGAGGGCTGAGTAATACTCCATTGTGTATATGTACCACGGCTTTCTTATCCATTCATCTGCTGATAGACATCTGGGTTGTTTCCATGTCCTGGCAATTATAAACATTGCTGCAATGAACATTGGGGTACACGTGTCTCTTTCAGTTCGAGTTTCCTCGGTGTGTATGCCCAGCAGTGGGATTGCTGGGTCGTAAGGCAGCTCTATTTGCAATTCTTTCAGGAATCTCCACACTGTTTTCCATAATGGCTGTACTAGTTTGCATTCCCACCAACAGTGTAAGAGGGTTCCCTCTCATGACTTTTTAATTACCTTGGAGTGTAGAATACATTTTTTAAAAAGAAGAAAAGTAGGGAAGGGGAGACTTGCTGGGGTGGGGAAAGGCATAGACAGGGATGGGCTAATAAATTAAATCAGAGTTCTCTTAAAAGGCTCAGCAGTGCCACAGTGTCCTTTGTAGGTACAGAGGGACAAAGAGTAAGAGAGAGGAGTTACACCCCAGTTCTGAGTGTGTGGTAGAATGCGGGACAGCTGCCCCTAGGGTATCAGCATGCTCCGCTGGGTATGCTTTGCCTTCTCGCATTTTCATCCCTGTTCCTTTATATTTATGGAGCTAGTGAGGAGATAGATCTTGTCCCCCTGGCCTTGCTCATTGGCCTCAGCGATGTTACTGCTTGCGATCCCAGTGGTACCAGTCAGGCCCTGCAGAGCCTGGACTTCAGGTTGAAGGAGCCTGAAGACCAGCTTTGCTCAGTCCTCCCGGGGCTGTTTGCAGGGTGCTTTCTTCTTCCAAAGTATTCGGAGGTACCACGGGCTCTAGACAACGTCCCCTGCTGTCCCCCTTCCTCTGCTCTTCCATCCTCCACCTCCTTTTCCACTCCCGTTTCAACGTGAAATGTCATCTGGCATATTTTGGAGACCATGGACTTCCCTGGTGGCTCAGAGGTTAAAGCGTCTGCCTGGAATGCAGGAGACCTGGGTTCGATCCCTGGGTCGGGAAGATCCCCTGGAGAAGGAAATGGCAATCCACTCCAGTACTCTTGCCTGGAGAATCCCATGGCGGGAGGAGCCTGGTAGGCTACAGTCCACGGGGTTGCAAAGAGTTGGATGTGACTGAGCGACTTCACTTTCACAGCTCATTGAGGACAGAGTAGCAAAACTGAAAATTTCCTCCCAAAGCTACCAGAACTCAAAGCCCTTAATTCCAAGCACTAAAAAAGAAGTGGTTTCAGGTATAATTTGGAGCTCTGAGTTTTCTGAGGACAGTTAAACTGAATTCGGCTCTAGTTATTATTCAATAATATATCTCTCTTCCACAGTTGAAGCCAAATTTGATTTATAATCCCATAAAGGTAGGTCACTAGCTTTTCTGTCTCTCTTTGAAAAGATTTTTTTCCTGAAAATTTTTTCCTTAGAAGACTATTAGAAAAGTGAGGGAGAAGGTTGATCTCTTTGTGTGTTTTTTTTTCTCTATAATATTTGGTAAATGCAGGAGATGTTTAAAACAAGTTCAGAGCAAAAAGAAGAATCAATCCCTCTGATTTAAGCTATTCAGATAATACATTGAGTCTGAATTGTACCAGAGCACCCTTACTGGTCAAAAACTTAGGAGAACTTGAGTCTAATCTTGAGTGGCCATTTACCATGGGAACGCCTTGCTGAAGAAACTTGACTGCTCTGGGTCTTATTTGATGGAATAGGAAGGATATACGCTGTGTGGGGAGGAGGAGAGAGCCTTTAGTCCTCAAGGTGTTGGAACATCATCCAGACACTGAGGAGACTGGGTTAAACTGCTCCAGCCATATTTGCCTCAGGTTCTTTGAATAACTGAAACATTGTTGAGTCCTGTGTACGCTCCAAACCCTTTGAGTTATTTTGCTAATTTCTTTATCCCTTCATAGCTTGAATGGATTCATGCAAGGATTACTGTAGTTTAGTTGCTCAGTCGTGTCTGACTCTTGGCGACCTCATGAAACTGCAGCAGGCCAGGCTTCCCTGTCCTTCACCATCTCCTGGAGCTTGCCCAAACTCATGTTCACTGAGTCAGTGATGCCATCCAACCATCTCATCCTCTGTGGTCCCCTTCTCAAGGATTACTACAAGTAATGCAAGGATTATTATAAGACCTTTAAGGGGAAATATAATGGGGTTTTATGACTTTTACGTAAGTGGATTTTAATGGAATTTTCAGAAAAAGAAAAGTAGTAAGTGAAAAGATATTTGTTTATTTTGGGGCCAGGATTTTCTATATGGATACTCATATCACTTTAAAAAGGAAAGTATTATTTCCTGCCTGCTGTGGCCCCTTCTGATATTCCTCAATAAAATAACATAAGGTTCCCTGGGAGCTGGGAGTCCTGGGAATCCTTCTCTTCAGATCTTCCAGAGAAAGAAGAATATTTATTCTGTATTAGTTGCCTCAGTGGTCTTTCCTTTTGATGAAAGTGTTAGTTGCATTCCTTAGGCTGCAAGGAAGAGTCTTGCCCAGATCACCTTCAGCAGAAGCTTATAGCAGGTTAGGAGGAAATGTGGGCTGGCACACGATGCTTCCTCTTCCTCAGGGGTGCAGTCCTGAGAGGAAAGATATACACCTACCATTACCGGGGGCTCTGTCTAGGCTCCATCTAGGAACTGATAGTCTTCAAGGAGAGGATTTGTTTGGGTGGAACTGGGTCTTCTCAGGCTTCCTAGGTGGCGTTAGTGGTAAAGAAACCAATGCAAGAGACGCAGGTTTGATCCCTGGGTCGAGAAGATTCCCTTGGACGAGGGCATGGCAACCCACTCCAGTATTCTTGCCTGGAGAGTCCTTTGACAGAGGATCCTGGCAGGCTGCAGTCCGTGGCATAGTAAAGAGTCGGGAAGAGCTGAAGAGACTTCGCATGCACACACAAGTGTTCTCGTCACAGAGCTCAAGGGCTGGGCAGGTCTGGCCAGCCCCTCTGTGACACTTGGCCTTGCTCGTGTGCAGGCAGCTGCTGATTCTGAGCCCCATCAGTCATGGCTGGTTATCAAGGCCGGTTCATCAGTTGCACACAGTGTAAGCCAATCACCCACACTCAGAAAGAACCCTCTTTGAGGTTACTTTCCTCTGAGACAGGCAGTGGGTGTGGCAGCTTCTCGGACCTTTATGGGCTTTATGGTGCATTGAATTATTAACTCTTCTATTAACTTTGAAAAATTATAACAGAGGAGCAAGGACGTAATGAGCAGACTTTCCTGAGAGTGAGCACACTGAAGCTGGATTCCCTCAGGAGCAGAGCAACCTCACTTGTTAGCCCGCCCAGTATCAGTTCACAGAGGCTGTTTATTGAGTAACACCAGGAATGGGTCCTGGCCAGGGGACAGTATAATGGGATCCCCGTCAGCTGGCTATCTGTAGAATGTGAAGAGACTCTCCTGTGCCAAGCCCAAGACTCCAGAGGAAGTATGCTGAGATTCTCCTATTAGGGATTTCACTTTATACCTTTTCTTTGGTGTCGAAGAATGGCTGTCAACCCTAGGGTCACATCACAATCACCTGAAATGTTTGTTAAAACTGAAGATTACTGGCCTCACACAAGCTTACACCCATCGTTGCAGGAATGACTCCAAAGAGTTGGAGCCCTGGCATCTGGAGTTTTGTAAAAGCATACAAACCAGACTTCCACTTTTCAGATGGGTGTGTTTTTCTCTATTCTTCCTGCTAAAGTACAGCTGAAAACTCTGGCCATTATCTGTAAAACAAACCTAAGATTTTGAAAGGTGGCAAAAAAGGCAGCCTGGCTGGGGACACAAGGAAGGAAACAGTTGTGAGTTCCCTGAGGTTAGTTTTCATCTCGTATATCCCAGACTCAGAGGCAAAAGAAGCCTGCCACCCACCTATGACACTGGAATCAGACACAGAACCCCAACAAAGCCTGCTTTCTCTCAAACCGAGGAGGAGGGAAGGGGAGGCATAGCAAGGCAGAAAACTTCCAGCCAGAAAACATGGAAAAGCTTCCCCGACCCCTGGCCAGCAGACTGTGACTGGCAACCTAGACTCTCCCCTTGCCAGGAGTAACAAGGGACTCCAGACTCCCCCGCCGGGAAAGTGTGGGGCTTCAGCCCCGCAAGCTGGTAATGAGCCCCCTTCCCCATGTTCTCTTCCCGGAGAGCTGAGAGTGTTCCTCTCAGGTGTCCTGAGCACACTGTCCCAACAAAGGCCAGTGAAAGTGGAGCAAAATTCTCTGTCCCTGCACTGCAGGTGCGCCCGAGGGCTTGAGGTGGCTGCTTCCGCGACGGGGCGGAGTGCCACTGACTTCCTCAAGCTTCTGGGGTTCCAGTATTGCCCTAGAATCCTCTCCCCACTGCCATCCTCCGTCCCCATTCCTGTCCACTTCCCAGCTGCTTAGGGGTTCATCTCCTTTGAGTTTACAGCAGGTTAGGTTCACAGCCAGGTGGATATCCTACTTTGGGTGACTATAAATGTACTAGTCAGCTTGCCAGGCTCACATTAAGCCTTTTCCTCTGCTCCTGAAGGGAGGGAGGCTGGGGTCCGTGGTGCACATGGATTTGACAGCATCATTCAGTCCCTGTGGCAGCTCCTCACTTGTTCTCCCTGCTTCTCCTGCTCCGCTGGAATGATGTATGATCTTTTTTCCTGGTTACTTCTCCACAAAGGTATGATTTAGACTGTGATCCCCTGAGACCCTTTGGCTCCTGCCTACTCTCTGCACCCTTGAGAGACATTCTCCTAAAGCACTTGAAGGAGACACATCCGACCCGATACTTGACATTTTCCACTTGTCCATTTGGAGCAGTCCACTCCAGGCCTCTTAGAGGGAACAAGGAGCAAATGCATGCGTTTGCATAAGCATTAGTCGCTCAGTGTGTGCCCTGGTTCTGTAGCTGAGGACAAGCCTAACTTATTCATTTACAGCTTCTTTTATTGCAGAAAAAGGAGTGCACATGGGATGAGAGCAAGATGCTGGTGATGCAGGATCCCATCTACAGGTAAGCGCCCTGTCTCCAGGGCCCACCGGCCATCTCTTGGAGCCATCTGTCGGTGCGCTACGTCCAGACAAATAAAAACAAATTTCTCCGCTCCTGAGACCTGTTGTTTCTGTAGATGTAGTACAAGAAGCAAATTTGCCATATCTTTTAGAGAGGAAAATTCTTCTCATAATTGTGCTAGGGGAACTATGAAGGATTTCTGCTTGACGTTTAATCCAACTGTTTCAGTTGTAACTTGAGACCTTTTCATTTTGTATCAGTTATATTTTAACTGAAATTTCCTGATTGTACGTATGTTGATCAAAATGAGAGAAATGAGTTTTTCCATTACCCTATGCTTATAATTTCCCACAGTTAATCTGCTCTGCCTCTCTACCCCTTCAGAAACTGAGCATGGCTAAGGGGGTTGTGTTCATCTGGGGCAGCAGAGTCACAAATAGAGCCCATAGAAATTGCTTTCACATGAGACCGGTGTTCCTACAGAGATTAGAGGACTGCCGTCCGTGTGTACCCTGGGCAGAGGAGTGCCTGGTGGTGATACGTACACACAGCCGGGCCCTGCTGGGACCTACAGAGATTAGATGACTGCCGTCCGTGTGTGCCCCGCGCAGAGGAGTGCCTGGTGGTGATACGTCCCCGGGCAGAGGAGTGCCTGGTGGTGATATGTACACACAGCCGGGCCCTGCTGGGACCCACACAGGCTCTCGGTTCATCCGTGTCATTGTTCTATCCTGAGTCTCTGCCGACCAAGCCCTATCCCCCTCTACCTCCTTCCTGTTTTTTAGCTATTCCTTTGGGATTTGGGGGTTCTAGATTTAAGTTCTGATTTTATCTCCTCTCAAATTACTTGCCTTGGTTGACAAAGTGAATTAAGGTTGGAACTCGCCTGAGAAGTCAGCATTTATGGTGGCCTTGCCATCTAGATTAAAGATTAGATAACTGGGAAATGGAGTTTCCATTCATTCAAACAAATATACCCATTTAGAACACTTATCCTGGGTACTGTGCTAGGTAATTTAGTAGATGACTAAAATAAGTCCCTTGTTCTTGGGAAGTTTTAGTGAAGTAGGGAAATGGAATCCTGAACAAATCATTGTAGTACAAGACAGTGTGTCTGACAAAATGAATTTCATTCTCTGTAACTATTATGTGTTACTGCCACTTAAAAATGTATCTTTTACCACTAGACTATGAGGCTCTTATCAATGAAGAGCTGTGTTCAACTCACTTTCGTATTTCTAGCACCAAGCCTGTGTCTCTTCTCTATGAGGCATTTAGTAAATGTGTGATGGGTAGATGGATAAATATATTGAATTAATAATCCAAAATTAACTTAAGTGTTATGGTGATTCATAGGAGGGAATGATCACTTTCTACCTAAGTGATAAGGAAAGGCTTCATGAAACATGTTGCATCAGAATGGGGCTTGAAGGATGTGAATGGACAAACCTTGTCATTTGCACCTTGTGAAAGGAAGCGTTTCTTGGATTTTACTTTTTACAGTGGCATTATATACATATAAAAGTGACCTCTGTGTGGGTGCTGGGCATGAACTTTAATCTTGCCTTTTCCTAGTTTGAAAGAAGAAACTTTCCCCAAGTTCCATATCCCAAATAAGCTGTTACTTTTTTTTGCTTTTATTTATTCTTATAGCAGCTTTATTGAGGTATAATTGACATACAGACATTGTGCATATTTAATGTGAATAGTTGGGTAAATTCTGACATATTACATTTGACTTCTAGAACTGTCACCTCAGCCGAGACACTAAGCATATATCCCCCCAAAGTTTCCTTGTGCCGTGTTGTATTCTTCCCCTCTCATCCCTCCCTGCCCCGCCTCCCTTCCTCCTTCCCCAGAAGTCTCCAGGCAGCTATTCATCTCCCTTCTGTCATTGGAGATGAGTTTGTGTTCTCTTGAATTTGTATAAACAGAATAAAAAGTACATAGTACACAGTGGTACAGTGTACCCCTGTGTTCTCTTGGTCTGGCTCCTTCTGTTTAGCATAATTATTTTAAGATGAATTCCTTGCCGTGGCATATATCAATAGCTTATTGCTTTTTATTAGTTGTTTCCCATTATATGGACTTCCCAGGTGGCGCTAGTGGTAAAGAATCCACCTGCCAGTGCAGGAGACGCAAGAGATGCGGGTTTGATTCCTGGGTTGGGAATATCTCCCAGAATAGGAAATGGTAGCCCTCTCCAGTATCTTTGCCTGAAAAATTCCACGGACAGAGGAGCCTGGGCGACTGCAGCCCATGAGGCCACAGAGTCGGATACAACTGAGCACACTGAGCGCTTCCCACTGTATCGCACCATTTACTTAGCCATTCACATTTAACGGGCATGTCGGTGATTTCCAGTTTTTGACTGTTACTGTGAAAACTTATACAACTGTTGATATACATCCTTTTGGTAGATACATGTTTTTATCTTTCTTGGGTACATACCTAGGAGTAGAATGATTATTTGTTAGGTGTATGCTAAGCTTCTTTTTAAAGTGAATTTTAAGTGGTTATCTCTTTGTTTGGTGGATCTCAGAGTGACTTTTAAGGTGTGTCTCTTTATTTTGGCTGCACCATTCTTTATTTTTATTTATTTACTGGCTGTGTTACAGGGCATGC